>OZ024721.1:38543209-38805709 GCA_964016875.1 Fallopia convolvulus
GCCAAAAATAGGGAATTGAGAAATCTATACCTAAGCTAACAAACAATTATGCAAATAAAAGGGATAAATTTAATAAAATAGAGTCGTCTAAGGTTAAGGATCACTTCAACAATGCTTCAATCTATAAAATTATACTCTTCTTGAATTTATTTGAAGGACCAACCATCTAAGGTACAGGGATGTACCCTGTACGGGTTTTATTAAATATAAATAAAATAAATACTTAGTTAAATAATAGAAATTTTTGTATTATGGATTTATTTTTTTCTTAGAAAAATATAGAGCCATAACTACTATTCATGAATGTTTATGGTTTAATTGAAAAAGTTATAACTTTTCAAGAAAAAATGGTTTTAGAGAGTCATATTTGAAAAGAATATTGCACATTTATTTTTAAACTATTATTTATTTTTACATAAAATATTTTACCTATCTCTTATCTAATAGTTTAGAACAAAAATTATTATAATTATTTTTTAAGGAAAATTTTATTTTATCAAATTTATATAATTTAAATTTAATATTATTTTTTATCAAAATTATTAATAGATAATTAATTGTCAATCTCTTAACAGAAATGTGAAAGTTAATTATTTTTGTCAGAATTTAATTTAATTATTTAATTGTAAATCTTGTTAGACGTAATGTAAATTTCTATCTTTTTTTACTCAAAATACTATTTTAATAAAATATTTTCCATAAATATATAATCGGAAAAGATAATGTAAATATTTATTTAATTCTAAGAGTGATTTAGATTCATATCATTTTTTTTATAAAAAATAGATTTAAAAAAATATTTTACCAAAATTTGATTTAACCAAAGTTTTTTATCAATTTTTTTAATCATAATTAGTTTTTAAAAGAAATTTTACATAATAGATAATTATCAATCTTTTATAAGATAGTGTAAATTTTCATCTTTTTTTAATCAAAATCTAATTTTTAAAGAAATTTCACAGAAATAGATCATTGTCAATCTTGTAAGACATAATGTAAATTTCTATCTTTTTTATCAAAATTGTATTTTAATAAAATATTTGATGTCCGCCTTTCTAGTCGTGTTTTAAGGTGTGTTTTTATGTGTTTGAGTCTTTTTCTTAAGTTTTGTGTTTTTGTTTGAGTCGTTTGTGTAGGTTTTCGTATTTACTTAAGATATGGAGTCTACAAAGCTTTGGTGGTGTTTTTGTAGGTTTTTAGAAGCTGTCTAGAGCATTTTTGAGGAGAGGAGCAAAGTCGAGAAAAGCACTTAAGGAGTGAAGACGAAGTGATGCAAGGAATAAAGGAAAAGAGCCAAGATCAAGTCAGCTATGAAGTTCAGAGTCCCTTTACCAGGCCTAAGGAAGAAGAATCGAGGAAAAAACGAAGGCTAACGACCCCCTACCGAGGTAGTGCTCTCAGTTACGAGCCTATTATCGAGGCAGCAGGGTCGGTATCGACGGGCACTGGAAGGTTCCGAGGCAGTCAGAGACGAGAAAGCCGAAGGAAATTCAAGAAAACCCTGCCGACCCTGACAGAGTTGCTACCGAGGCTTCCGTGTCGGTAGGGATCGATCCGAATTGGCATGTTTAACTGTTATTTTATCCCTTTTAGATAGTTTCCTTAGGAGATTTATCTTTATAAGATTTATTTCTTTAGGAGTTGGAGTAGCTTTAATATAAATACTCTTGTCTTAGCTTTGTTTTAAAAATGACGTTTTTTAGCATTCAAGTTTAGAGAGAAGAGAAGAGACGCGTTTGATATTGAAGAACGGCTGCTTTGCATTTAATTGTAAGTTTACTTTTAATTCAATTAGTCATTTTTCAATCATATGTGAGTAGTTCTCTTCTTTCTAAGGTTGGGTTAACACAACAATGGTTGTGTTTGCTTGCCTTTGATCATGATTTAAATGTTTTTATCCATACATCTATTCTTTTGTTCCTAAATCCTTGAAACGAATGTGGAAAAGGAAATTCTCATTCATAATTGAAGTGAAAGTGAAAAACTATGGATCGGAATAGTCAATTAGGGTTTTGAAGCGAAAGTTGATCAATCCTAGTTGAAGAAAAGAGATAGATAGACATGTTTATTGATTTAATGAAAATTGATTGATTTACTTGCATAGTTGACAAAAGTTGACGACTTTATGTTATAAAAGCATGATCTTTGTGTTTCATTGGCATTGGCATACATAATTGTTGTTGTGGTGATACCTACACCTTAGAATTTTCTCTCTTATTGATAAAAATAAAATCTTTTGCTATTACTTGTGCCCTAAGTAAACAAAACTTGATACTGACTCTCTCCCGTGGACGAACCTGACTCTGCTATACTCAGTGGGTCTTGATTTATAAATTTATTTGTTTGTCAAGAAACCCATACAACAAATTGGCACCGTTGCCGGGGAGATTTCAATAGGGCCAAGTTTCGTTTTTTTTTGTTTTCGTTCGTTATTTTCGGGATCACTGTAGGCATCGGTACCGACCCCCTAGGCCTCGGTACCGACCCTTCTCTGAGGAACCCATTTTGTTTTTAATTTCGTTTTTTGTTTCTGTTTTATGCTTTCTGTGTATGCCAGCTGGAGGACGCCGACTTGTCTTTCATTCAGTAGTTGATTCCAAGCCCGAGTGATCTTTACACTGTAGATTACGAGAGAACAAAGCAATGGCTGGAAACGCAGAACTTGAGAAGCAATTGGCGGATCTCTGCTTACAGATGGAAGCAATGGAGCGTGCTAGATATGCTGAAGCCGCAGCTGCGCGACGTGAAAGGGAAATCGTTGCCCATCTACAGGAGCAACTGAATGCTATCCCCAAGAATGCAAAGCAATACATGCACTTGGAACTAAGGGTGCCAGAATCGGCGATAGTGCTCCCTGATATTGACAAAGCTTTTGAAATCAAATCTCAATTTTTATCCTTAATCAAGCGATCTCAATTTGAGGGGAAACCCACTGAATGTCCTATTGAGCATGTTAAATTGTTTACTGATTTATGTGATATAATTGTTGTTGATGGTTTGTCACTAGAATATGTGCTCTTAAAGGCTTTTAAGTGGTCCCTTATAAGTAAAGCGCTAAGTTGGCTGGAGAGCTTGCCTCCAAGATCAATCACTACGAGGCAGACTTTACATGACTTGTTCATGACTAAGTTTTTTCCACCAGCAAAAACGACAGAGCTTAGAAAGCACATCACTTCTTATCACCGGTTGCCTAGTGAAAATTTTGTAGAGACATGGGAGAGATTCAAGGAGCTCCTGACATAGTGCCCCACGCATGGGCAACCACCGGATGTGCTCCAAGAGATCTTCCAGGGTATCAACGCTGCAATGAAGGACCACATTAACTTACACACTGATTGTGGGTTTATTGAGATGAATCTTGATGATGCATGGGCATTGTTAGACAAGCTAACTAACTATGACGCCATGTACGGTACCTAGCAAGCCAAGCCACCAACAAGGAAGCTATATGAGCCACAAGCGGCTGAGGTGGACCCCGATGTCAAGTTTCAATTCATGCAAGATGAGATTAACAGGCTGAAAAAGTAAGTAAGTTACTTTAAATCATCTCATTCTTGTCAAGAATGCGGGTCTCAAGCCCATGCTACTTCTGCCTGCACTAATTGAGGCATATGAAGAAGCCAATTATATGAGAGGGTCCCTATAGGAACCAAGGCAATAATTCTTATGCAGGGAGGAATAACACTCCGCCCACCTAGGGCAATTATTCACATGCCAAGGGAGCCAACCTCCTCAAACAACAACAACGTGTTCCTTCTTACAGACCTCCGGGCTATCAAGAACCACCATCTTGGGTACAAGGCCTCCATGAAGGGATTAATGGAGTTCTAGCTGATCTCAACACCCAGATGAAAGGTGTTCAAGCACAGTTGGAGAACTAGAAACATGGAAGAAAAGTGTTAATTCCCAACTTAGCAGCCTTGCTGCACAGATTTCACAACCTCAAGGGAAATTATCGGACGTCCCGAAGAAAAACCATAGGGGACCAAATTGCAACCATACACCTGGGGAGAGGAAAGAAGTTGCCTGATCGAGCTGAAACTAAGGAATGAAAGCACGACGGTAAAGAAGACGACCTAGTTGACATCGGTAACGACCCCCAGGGTCGTTAACGACCCCCCAGGGTCGTTAACGACCCTCCTAGGTGATGTCCATGTTTTTAGCTTAGTCTTAGAGTGTTTTTCTTGATTGTTTAGTCTTGTTTAGTTATATTTTTGTGTTAGTTTGGTGTCTTTTAGTCTAATTTGCATATTTTGTGAAAAATATGGAAACTACTTTAGTTTGGTGTTTTTATGTATGTTTTGGATCAAAGTTGGAAGCAATCTGTAGACATCAAGATAGAGGAGAGTGAGTGGAGCATGGCTAGGAAGGAAGAAATGAAGATACTTGAAGAAATCCTGGGAAATCCAAAAGGAGGAGTGAATAATCCAAAGGAAACAAGACCGGTCAAGACACGTTACCGACCTAGGAGGGGTCGGTACCGAGGTGTGCAAGAAGACAAAAGTTCAACAAAAATTGAAGAGTCTACCGACCCTAACGGGGGTCAATACCGAGGTCCTCGTGTCGGTAGACGTAGCCGACTTCGAGCCTTTTAATGATTTTTATTCCGAGATCTTTTGTTTTTAGTTGTTTTATCTTTAAGGAAACTATTAGATAGATCCTCTAGTATAAATACTCTTGTTTTAAGATAGAGAAGAGGGATTGGACACACGACTCTTTCTCTCTCTCGAGTTTAGTTCGTACGTTGGTTTGAAGAAGTTTATTACTTAGAGCTCAAGGAAGAAGTTTGTTGGAGTTTTTCTCTTGTGTTCTAAGGTGTGTTCTGAGACAAAGTTTGTTCTTAATTCAAGTAAGATTCAGTTTTTAATACAAGTTATGTTTTCATTCAATTGCATTGTTTGTTTCTTCTCAAGTATCAGTGAGTAGTCTTTTATTCTAGGATTGGGGTTAGAAACCCAACATGATCTTGCATGAATGATGATGTGATTGAACGAATTGAATGCCTTTTATCTATTTTTCTACTTGTTTGTGGTAATGCTTTGGCGAAAGTGAAAGTAATTTGCGTTTGTAACTCAATCAAAAGAGAAAGTTATAAACTTGAATTGTGATAAAGTTTGATAACGAAAGTTACAAACTTTGGATCAAAATAAGTAGATAAAGTGAATTGATATATGAAAATTGATTGCTTTACTTGTTTATTCAACTAAAGTTGATAACTTTATGTTCAAGGCATGATTTTTATGATTCATATTATCTCGATTGCATGATTGTGTTGTGGTGGACCCTTATCCTAGACTTTTCTTTCACTTGTTAGTAAAAAACTTTAACTCAATTTCACCTCGTTACCAAGTCATCGAGGATCGGTACCCTGCTGTTTTCTGTTGAATTTGTGCTTTGTTCGTTCTAGTTTTACCTCGTTACCGACCCTAACAAGGTCGGTACCGAGTCTTCTCTGAGACGTGACTGATTGTTTGCTTTGCTTTATTTCTTTCTTTTGTTCGGTTTTCTTTTGCTTTCTAGTTTAGTAATTAAACACAACCTTGCTTCCCGTGGACGATCCTGACTTTGCTATACTCAGTGGGGTCTTGACTTTTAATTTATTTTTTGTCAAGTAAAACACTCTCGACAAATTGGCGTCGTTGCCGGGGAAGCAATAGCGTTGTGTTTAGTTGCTTGTCGGTTTGGGAATAGCCCTACCCCGTTTTTTGTTTCTAATTAGTTTACTTCTGTATATTTTCTCAGCTTATACAAGTAGGAAGACGTTGGCTTGAATTTGAACAACCTGATTACTATTCGAAGCCTGAACGTATTCTTCATCGCAGGAGACGAGAAAACCGTACCATGGCTGCAACACATGAAGAGATGGCTCAGCAGATGGCTGCTCTTCGCAGACAGATGGAAGTGTTGCATGCTCAAAAAGATGCTGCTGCTGCTGAGGCTGAATGTGAACGGGGAAACAATACCCGTTTGCAAGAACAGTTGAATGCTATCCCAAGGAATGCCAAGCAATACATGCACCCGGAACTGAGGGTTCCAGAATCAACAATTGTGCTTCCAGAGATAGAAAAAGCCTTCGAGATCAAATCTCAATTTATATCCTTGATTAAGAGGGCTCGGTTTGAAGGGAAACCCACTGAGTGCCCAATGAAGCATATTAGAAATTTTGTTGATTTATGTGACATTATTGCTACTGATGGTGTCTCTTCAGAATATGTTCAATTAAAAACTTTTAAGTGGTCCCTTGCAGGAAAGGCCCTGAGCTGGTTAGAGAGCCTAGCTCCTAGGTCGGTTAGGACGTGGAGAGCTTTGCATGATTTATTCATGACAAAGTCCTTTCCTCCAGCCAAAACTACGGAGTTAAGGAAACGCATCACCTCTTACCACCAGTTGCCTAATGAGACCTTTGTGGAGACATGGGAGAGATTTAAGGAGATGCTTAGGCAATGCCCCACCCATGGACAACCACAATACATACTTCAAGAGATCTTCTTTCAGGGGATAAATGCTAAAACAAAAAACCGCATCAACCTGCACACCGCTTGTGGTTTCGTTGAGATTTATCCCGATGAGGCATGGGAATTACTAGAAAAGCTCACCAATTATGATGTCATGTATGGGACACAACAAGCCCCTCAACCACAAAGGAGGCTCTACAATCCAAATACTGAGGTTGATTCCGATGTCAAAACTCAATTCTTGCAAGATGAAGTCAACCGCCTGAAGAAACAGGCAATTTTTCTGAAAACTTCTCAACATTGTTTAGAATGCGACTCTAATGGCCATAGTACAGCTGCTTGCACTAACATGGAACAAGTCAGAGCCGTTGAAACCTATGTTGATGCTAATTATATGAGACGTCAATACAGAAACCCGCCTAACAACTATGACAGGCCCAACAACTATTCCACCTGGGGAAGTTCCAACCAAGGTCAAGGCTCGCACCTTATAGGACGCCGGGCTATCAAGAACCTCCATCTTGGGTACAAGGTATTCATGATGGAATAAATTGAGTGTGTGCCAACCTAAACAATCAAATGAAACGTGTCCAGGCTCAATTGCAAGAATTAGAGACACGGAAAAAGAGTGTGAACTCCCAACTTGGCAACCTTGCTGAACAAATTCCAAGACCTCAAGGGCAACTCCCGGGCTGCCCCAAAGAGAACCCTAAAGGACAAATAGCAGCCATACATCTAAGGAGCGGAAAGACATTGCCGGAATGTGCTGAGGCCAAGAAAAAGAGCACAGTAACAAGGATAATGCCCCAGTTCAGTCCGATAACGACCACACAAGGGTTGATATCGAGCCTAAACAAGTCGGTACCGATCACACAAGGGTTGTTAACGAGCCCACCATACCAGGTAAGTCTTCTAGACTAAACTCCCCCCTCAGTCAAGAGGTCGTTACCGACCCCTCAGGCTCGGTACCGACCCTTCCTTAGCGTCGATCGACCCTCTTGTCAATTCGGTAACGCCACCTCTCGAGCCCGTTTTGGTTCTGAGACCGGCGAAGACTCTTACCTTCCCCTCTAAAAAGTCCAAGGGCTTAAATATTTCCATTCCATTCGCTGAGGCCCTAAGCGAAATGTCGGCTTACACAAAATTTTTAAAAGAAATATTGAGTGGGAAGAGGTCTATATCCGAGTTGACTGACAAAGTCCGATCCTTGGAGCTTCCAGAAAAACTAGGTGACCCAGGTAAGTTTGCTATTACTATTGGTATTGGAGCTTACCGGTTTAAAGCTTTGTGTGACCTAGGAGCCAGTGCAAGTCTATTACCACTTTTAATTTGGTCCAAAGCCAATATGGGACCACTAGAGCCTGTGAACATGAGGGTATACATGGCGGACGGATCCTGTGTCAAGCCTACATGGGTTATAGATGATTTCCCAGTCCAAGTGGGCAAGTTCTTTGTCCCGAATGATTTCATAGTAATGAAGATGCCTAAAGACCAGGTGGTGCCTATCATTCTATGTAGGCCATTCTTAGCCACAAATGGAGCCATAATCGATGTTAGGAGGGTAGTCCTAACTTTTTAGATTGGGGATGAGGTGGTGGAGTTCCGCTTTAACCCCAACATGAAAGAAACCAATGAAGTCGAGCTCAAGATGCTCTACACCCACACTGACTACATTGAATGTGGGGACCCGATCGAGAGGTTGATGGCTTTTGAGGCATTCCAGGGCAGAAGATGGGCAGAGTACAATCTTGCAGCCTCATTACCGACCCTCCAAAGGTCGTTACCGAAGCTACTGGCAGGAGCTGAGACACATACAAGCTCAGGTGACTCGTTACCAACCCTCTACAACTCGGTAACGACCCATCAGGCAATGAAGAGCTCTTGGTGTGTGACTAACTTGAGGAAATTTTAAAGATGGATCATGAAGAGCCTATTCTCATCCCAGCTGAGCCTACTCCAACGCTTAAGCCTCTTCCAAACTCCATCAGGTATGAATTTCTTGGTCCTAACTCTACCTTCCCTGTTATCATTAATGCTCAATTAAATGAGGAAGAAGTAGAGAAATTGATTTCTGTACTTAGGACCCATAGGAAAGCCCTTGGCTACTCGCTTGATGATAACTAGCATATCCCCTTCCTTATGCATGCATAGAATATACATGGAGGATAGTGCAAGGACATCTCGTCTTTAAGAGAGGGATAGAGGTAGATAAAGCCAAGATTGAGCTTATTGAAAAACTACCTCCCCCATCTTCTATAAAAGACGTTAGGAGTTTTTAGGACATGTTGGCTTCTATAGACGTTTTATTCAAGATTTTTCTAAGATAGCTAAACCATTGACTAACCTACTAATGAAAGATGTAGTGTTTGAGTTGTCTACAAAATATCTTGAGTCTTTTCACAGGTTAAGAGAAGCCCTCGTCTCCGCTCCTATTATGCAATCCCCAGATTGGACACTTCCCTTCGAAATCATGTGTGATGCCAACGACTATGTTGTTGGTGCAGTATTAAGACATCGGAAGGATAAGAAGCTCCACGACATTTATTATGCAAGTAAGACGCTTGATGAGGCGCAAAGTAAGTATACCATGACGGAGAAGGAATTCCTTGTCGTGATATTTGCATTTGAAAAATTTCGTTCCTATCTTGTGAGATCTAAAGTGATTGTTTAAACTGACCATAAGGCCGTTAGATATTTAATGGCTAAGAAGGATGCCAAACCTAGGCTACTTTGTTGGATGCTCTTTTTACAGGAATTTGACACCGAAATCAGAGACAAGAAAGGAGCTGAAAACTTGGTAGTTGATCACCTATCCAGATTGCTAGTTGAACACATCAAAAAGACCAGCAACACTATACCGATCAATGACTTCATGCCAGACGAGCACCTCATGTTGAACGAGGTCGAAAGCTGCATTATCGAGGGGCCTACCGACCCTACATGGGTCGGTATCGACCCCTCACAAAGGCTGGGGAACACTGGGAACACCGGTATCGAGCAGAGAGGATCGATCCCGAGGCAAGACAACTCGGTACCGAAGCAAGGGAGATCGTTACTGAGGATATTACTGAAGCAACAGGGTGGATAACGACCCATTCTGGCCCGGTAACAACCCATTCAGGTAAGTTTTCTCAACCTTGTTCAATTTCTTCCAATTCAGATCTTTCTTTATCTCTTTCTTATACTTCTCTTCATTCTATTCAAGCTATTAGAGGGTCAAAGACCCCTTGGTTTGAGGATTTTGCTAACTACATTGTAGGAGGAGTGATTCCCGAGGGATTGACCCCAAAAAAGAAGAAGAAGTTCTTACATGACATCAAACAATACTATTGGGATGACCACCTTTTTAGGCGTTGTATACCAGAGGAGGAGGTAGAGAGTGTTATCTGTCAATGTCACACTCTCCCCACCGGTGGCCATGCAAAATGTTTCAAAACCACGATGAAGATTCTTCAAAGTGGTCTTTATTGGCCAACTATTTTCAGGGACGTACAGGATTATGTGACATCATGTGATGAATGCCAACGCTCCGGGAACATCACTTGGAGACATGAGAACCCGCTTACCGGGATCCTAGATGTCGAGCTCTTTGATGTTTGGGGCATTGACTTTATGGGACCCTTTCCTTCATCGGGTCCCTATAAGTACATCCTAGAGGCGGTCGATTATGTCTCTAAGTAGGTGGAAGCCATTGCTACTAGGACTGATGCTAAAACTGTGGCTAAATTTATAAAGACTAACATTTTTCCCAGGTTCGGAGTGCCACGAGTTCTCATTAGTGATGGTGGATCACACTTCATTGAGAGGAGCTTTGAAGCTCTTTTGCCTAAGTATGGGGTATCACATAGGGTGGCAACGGCTTACCCTCCCCAAACTGGTGGCCAAGTAGAGGTTTCAAACAGGCAGATTAAGAGCATTTTGGAGAAGACGGTCTCCCGCTCTAGGAAGGATTGGTCATCCAAGTTTGATAACGCTTTATGGGCATACAGAATGGCGTACAAGACACCCTTAAGCACCACTCCTTACAACCTAGTTTATGGCAAGGCGTGCCATTTGCCGGTCGAGTTAGAGCACAAGGCATTATGGGCTCTTAAGGAGCTTAACATGGATCTCGACAAGGCTGGAGCAAAACGATTCATGGACTTGGAAGAATTAGAGGAGTTGAGGCTAAGAGCATATGAAAACGCTGAGATCTACAAGGAGCGCACCAAGAAGTGGCATGACAAGAAATTGGTGCCAAAAACTTATGAAGTTGGTGAAAAGGTACTCTTCTTTAACTCTAGACTCCGCCTTTTCCCAGGTAAGCTGAGATCAAGATGGAGTGGGCCATTCGTGATCCACCACATATATCCCCATGGAGCGGTGGATCTAGTAGACAAAAATGGAGCCAACTTCAAAGTTAATGGGTACAGGTTGAAGAAATACCTTGAGCAAGTTGACCCGAATGAGGAAATCCGAGCCATATGGGCTCTCACATTGTCCAACTAGCCAAGGTGAGTTCGTCAGGCTAACGACGTTAAAAATAGCGCTTAAGGGAGGCAACCCGGTTTAGTTTTTCCTTTCTTAGATCTTTTTGCTAGATTTCTTTTTGTTTGTTTTTAGATTAAGTTTTAGATTTTCGGAATAGAATGCCTTGCTAAGTGATACAGGAAGAAGGTTGGAACATAGAGCAAAAACAGACTCGGTGAAAAATTACAGGTGGATGTTTTCTTAATACTTCCTTTTTCTTTTATTATACACCATCATCCACAAACACCTCTCCCCTTCTCTCAGCCGCCACTCCCTCACTCTCAATCCCTCCAACATCGCGCACCACCGAGCCACCAAGACATTGTTGTCGAACCCCCACGCACACCATGCACCAGCAAACCGAGCCATACCCCGGTACCGCGCAACACTTCTTTGTTCGTTACCGATCCATACTCCCTCGTTACCAACCCAAACCGTCTCTTTTTCATTCTTATTTCTCCAGATTTGGTATGTTTTCTCAACCCTAAATCTTTATTTCAAATTCTTGAGTAATCTTGGTGATTTTTGGTTGATTTACATGTCTAGATCTAGATCTAGGATGAGATTTTTCATGCTTGATTGTCGTCTCTTTGCCTTGACTATTGGTTTTTTGTTTTGATGAACATTGTTTCTTCATGATTAGGATTGAATTTAATTCAATTTATGAGCATGAGTTTGCTTGTTCTTGCTTTGATTTGATCTACACCTTGTTTTATGCAAATGTGGCATGTTTGGGATTGGTTTTTAAGTAAGTATGGGGTTGGGGATGCTTTGTTTTACTTAATAATGTTTAGACACTTGCTTAACTAATGATGTGTGAGAATTTGATGGCTTGAGATCAAACTTTTCACTCGAAACTGGTTTTGGAAGCCACTGTTGGCTCGTTACCGACCCCCATAGGGTCGGTAACGACCCATTTACTTCACCAGAGTACATTGAACATCCAAGAGACTCGTTACCAACCCCCATGTGTTCGGTAACGACCCTACAAAGTGCCTAAGTCTTACTTGTTTGCATGATTTTGATAATCTTTTTGGGATGTAACTTGGTTCTTCATGCTGGATTAATTCACATATGATCTCTAATGCATAATAACTTTGTTCTCCTCACTTATATAGCATGCAAATATGAGTCTTGAGCAATTTAAAACACTTGGTTTTAATGCAAGTATGGGGTCATTTGGTGAGTTGTTATAAATGGATCTTATCTTGGCTTGTTTTTATTGTTTCATGTTTACAATGGCAAGTACAAGCCGAGCTAACAAGAGGGCAAGCTAGAGAACCAAGAGGCCATCTCCATCTCCATCACCATCACCATCTCCACCACCAATGGATAGTGTGGAGGTGACAACCGATGAGGAGGATGAGATCTTCAAGATAGTCTATAGGTGATCTCATAAAACAAGGTGGTTCTCCAAGGTCCATGGGAAGAAGTTGGGTATTTACAAGGACCTCAAGCATGCCTTCTCTAACATAGGAGCAGCCCACCTCCTAAAATGTGAAGACCTTCCTCACTACCCGGCTCTCACTGTAGAATTTGTGGCCACTCTCTGAACAACGTTCAAGAGTCCAAGATCGGTGGGGAGAATCACTTCCAGACTCGGGAATGGGGATTACAATCTTACCATGAGCGAGTTCAACACTCTCCTCGAATTCCCTAACCCCTCCCAAAATTACATATCTCCTGACCACTTCAAGGTCCCAGAGACATGGGGCTACATCACAGGTCAAGCTCATTGCTCAGTACGTGCACTCCCTGGCTCCCACATAGTCAATCCACTTTTTTGCATCATTCTACGGATTCTTGGCTCCACCATTTGGGCCAAAATTGAGTTATCTAGGCCCACAAGGACGGAGGTGGGTTGTCTACGCACCATGCTATTCACCGATCCCGATCCAATGAACTTGGGATATGAGTGGGTGACGTATTTAGAACAACAAGGGCAAAAAATGGGAGAGATCTACTTTGGAGGGCTAGTGACCATTCTTTCCTTGGCTTGTGAGATCGATTTCTCTCGATACACTACACTCCGACCACAAAAGCTAGACACCGCTTACTGGGTGTCTTCTGGAATTTTCCAGAGATGTAGTGAGGGAGTAACCACTACAGTCAATGATCGCCAAGTGTTGGTCATATAGGAT
This sequence comes from Fallopia convolvulus, assembly GCA_964016875.1. Classification (NCBI taxonomy): domain Eukaryota; kingdom Viridiplantae; phylum Streptophyta; class Magnoliopsida; order Caryophyllales; family Polygonaceae; genus Fallopia; species Fallopia convolvulus. Next base: position 38,556,315 of record OZ024721.1, read on the forward strand.
AAAGTTGAGCTCTTGTACCTTCCCAATTGGTACGAGACTTGGAAGTCTACACCTTTCCCACTTGCTAAGAGACCTGAGCCGGACGCTGCACTAAGGACAACAGAGTCACGGTTTGAGAGGGATGAGGAGATGCAGGATGCTGATGAGGAGGTCATAATCGAGCCTTATGGATTCGGTATCGAGGGTGTTGCCCATGCAGATGGGCACGTCAACGTGCCAGATGAGCGTGGTATCGTTCTTTATGACCCCACTACCGACCCTTACAGGGTCGGTACCGACCCCCATTTTCACCACAGATGCCACGGTACCGAGGGTACTAGGTCCGGTTATGGGGCAGCCTTTGAGCAACATCAGGGCTACCGAGTCCACCATCCTTCCGACGGTTCCAGTTCCTCTTCAGTTCCACCTCCTTAGGATGATGATATGGTTCAGCGGATGGACATGTTGCAGATGGGCCAACTTCAGATGTATGATAGAATGGCCTTGTTTCCTAGATGCTTACACGACTCAGAGGGAGGTTGATGAGTAGCACTACAAGATAGCCGAGCAGCGTTGGAGGACGGGTGAGGAGCGATGGGAGACGGCCAACGAGCGTTGGCAATCTACCGCCGAATTCATGCATAACTTTGAGAAGCGCTTTCCACCTTTGCCCTCATTTCCTCTCTCTCTTTTCAAGGATGTTTCAAGATGTTTCCTCCGCTTCAAAAATTAATCTGTGAGTTCGTTTTCTTTTCCCTATCTCTTCCTTTTTGCTTTGCTTTGTTTTTACATTGAGGACACTGTATAGCTTAAGTATGGGGTAGGGAGGGAAAAGAAAACGCTTGTGTTTGTTGTCTTTGTTTTCTATGTCTTGTTTGATGTCTTTTGTTGCTTAGTTGCTTTCTTTGCTTTTCTAAAAAAAATGAAAAAAAATTGAAAAAATTGAAAAATCACAAAAAGATTTTTAGGACGGATAATACCCTTATCTTTATGGTTCTATGATTGCTTTTGCTTGCATGATCATGTAAATCCATTGACATGTTTTGATAGTTTAGCCCAAGTCTTTTGATGAAAATATTTTTAGTAAAGTATAGCATGTGATGAAATTGAGCACATATGACTTTTAGCATGAGTTTATTGCAATCCAACATATTACCTTGTGAGCATGTTTAGCCTTAATTTTCTTGTGTGGTTTACTCTCTTATATGTATATTATCTCTTGAGATTGTGATGGTTATCTATTTTTCAAATCCTATATAAGATTTTAGTCCATTACTTGAAAGTTCATATGATGGAGAACTTATTTTTCATAAGCCTTATTAATCCTTATCCACCCTTACATTATCCTTTGTTTTTGAAGCCAATTTTTGTGCCTTAAAGCCTATTTATTTTTAGCTCCTCAAAATTAATTCCTAGCCGATATAAGCTTGACTCTATCCGGGGATTAGGACTTAGTTGGTTGAAATTTGTTTTGTTGAGTATATGTGTTGGTTCAAAAGAAGGGATGTGATGGGTAGAATGGAAGTCTCATTGTTGTTCAAAGAAGTTGTAAAGGACTCTTGGTAAAAGAATGCACAAAATTCAGAAAAAAAGAAAAGAAGTTCAGTTACAGCAGACCTCGTTACCGACCCTAGTAGGGTCGGTACCGAGCTTTCCCAATAAAAGAAAATTGAACAGAGCAAAAGAGAAAAATTCAGAAGAAAAAAAGAAAGAAGGAAAAATATAAAAGTGCAGAGCAATGAAAGTAAAAGCCAAGAGTTTCTTTAAGTGTTTTATGAGACTTTCTAGGTGGGATTTGGGGTTAATGAAAAGAAGTGAGAGTTCTTAATGTTTGAGAAAGTTTGGTATGTTCTTTTGATGTTTTTGGTGAGTTGTGTTGGAGAGTTTAAGAGTCTATATTCCCGGATTTTTAGCACCACACAAGCCAAAATATTTCCACACCTTATTGTTATTACCAAGCCCCATTACAACCCGGCCGAATGGAAGCTTCTTTGAAGTTTTTCATTGAGCCTAAGTTCTCTTGATGATTTTACTTGTTTTGACATCTTTGGTAGAGAGATTGGTGATATAAGTTATAATCTCTATGAGTTTTTGCATGTTTGATTGAGTTGAGAGTTGTACTTATAAGCCTAAACACATGAGAGTTGAGTGAAACACTATATCCCTTGTGAGGTTGGATTGTGATTGCTTATGTTTATTTGTTGCTCATATATGTGTGATGATGTTAAGAGTCACTTGCTATTCTCACTTGTGCTGATTTTTTTTTAAAATAAGGGCTATTACTTGACGAATGTGTTGATGGTATTGGTTTATGTATAGTGATTGCTTGAGGACAAGCAAGCATAAGTATGAGATATTTTGATGTCCATGTTTTTAGCTTAGTTTAGAGTGTTTTTTTTTGTTGTTTAGTCTTGTTTAGTTGTGTTTTTGTGTTAGTTTTGTGTCTTTTAGTCTAGTTTGCATATTTGGTGAAAAATATGGAAACTACTCTAGTTTGGTGTTTTTATGTAGGTTTTGGAGCAAAGTTGGAAGCATTCTGTAGACATTAAGACAGAGGAGAGTGAGTGGAGCATGGCTAGGAAGGAAGAAATGAAGATACTTGAAGAAATCCCGGGAAATCCGAAAGGAGGAGTGAATAATCCAAAGGAAACAAGACCAGTCGAGACTCATTACCGACCCATGAGGGGTCGGTACTGAGATGTGCAGGAAGACAGAAGTTCAACAAAAATTGAAGAGTCTACCGACCCTGACGGGGGTCGATACCAAGGTCCCCGTGTCGGTAGACGTAGCCGACATCGAGCCTTTTAATGATTTTTATTCCAAGATCTTTTGTTTTTAGTTGTTTTATCTATAAGGAAACTATTAGATAGATCCTCTAGTATAAGTACTCTTGTTTTAAGATAGAGAAGAGGGATTGGACACACGACTCTTTCTCTCTCTCAGGTTTAGTTTGTACGTCGATTTGAAGAAGTTTATTGCTTAGAGCTCAAGGAAGAAGTTTGTTGGAGTTTTTCTCTTGTGTTCTAAGGTGTGTTCTGAGACAAAGTTTGTTCTTAATTCAAGTAAGATTCAGTTTTTAATACAGGTTATGTTTTCATTCAATTGCATTGTTTGTTTCTTCTCAAGTATGAGCGAGTAGTCTTTTATTCTAGGATATGGGTTGGAAACCCAACATGATCTTGCATGAATGATGATATGATTGAATGAATTGAAGGCCTTTTATCTGTTTTTCTACTTATTTGTGGTAATGTTGTGGTGAAAGTCAAAGTAATTCGCGTTTGTAACTCAATCGAAAGAGAAAGTTATAAACTTGAATTGTGATAAAGTTTGATAACGAAAGTTACAAACTTTGGATCAAAATAAGTAGATAAAAGTGAATCGATTTATGAAAATTGATTGGTTTACTTGTTTATGCAATGAAAGTTGATAACTTTATGTTCAAGGCATGATTTTTATGATCCATATTATCTCGATTACATGATTGTGTTGTGGTGAACCCTTATCCTAGACTTTTCTTTCACTTGTTAGTCAAAAACTTTAACTCAATTTCACCTCGTTATCGAGTCATCAAGGATCGGTACCGAGCCCGCTATTTTCTGTTGAATTTGTGCTTTGATTGTGTTGTGGTAAAGACTCCCCTCTCTACTGACCCCCTCTCGGTTACGAGGTCCCTACCAACTCTTTAGGGTCGGTACTGACCCCTCTCCCGCCCCGATTGACCCTCTTGTCGAGTCGGTAGAGCCACGATGTGGTCCCGCTTTGGCTCCGAGTCCGGTAAAGACTCTTCCTTTCCGTTCTAAAAAGTCCAAGGACTCCATAGAAGGAAAGTTTAGGCATTTTGTGAAGGTTCTCCGGGGCTTAAATATTACTATTCTTTTCGCTGAGGCCTAACCGAAATGCCTACTTACACTAAATTCTTGAAAGAGATCTTATCCAGGAAGAGATCGATGTCAGAGTTGACTAATGAGGTCCGTTCTTTGGAGATCCCCAAAAAGCTAGGCGACCCAGGTAAACTTGCTATTATAATTGGTATTGGAGCTTATCGTTTCAAAACTTTGTGTGATCTAGGTGTCAGTGCAAGTCTTCTACCGCTTTCCATTTGGTCCAAGACCAATATGGGACCGTTGAAACCTATGAATATGAAGCTTTACATGGCGGATGGATCGTGGGTGAAGGAAACTAGAGTCGTTGATGATGTTCCTGTCCAAGTGGGCAAATTCTTTGTCCCCGACGACTTCATTTTTATGGAGATGCCAGAAGACCCCATGGTGCCTATCATTCTTGGGAGACCATCCTAGCTATAGTTGGGGCAAGAGTTGATGTTAGGAAGCGACTCCTAACTTTAGATATTGGGGAGGAGGTGGTCGAGTTCCATTTCAATTCCATTGTGAATGAGACCGCTGGTGCAACGATCAAGATGCTCCATACTCACACGAGCCCGACAATGCTGAGCCGGTTAATGATTCCCATCTAGAAGAGCGCCTCATGCTGAAAGAGGTTGATGAGTGTAGTACTGAAGGGCTTACCGACCCTTCTCTGAGAGTTGACAAGAACAAATTCAAGAAAGACACACCTACCAAGGGGCCTATTGTCCCTGAGGAAGTCGGTACCGACCCTTCTCTGAGGGTATATCACAATACTAGAAGCATATTCAGGCACGTTATCGAGGTTCATCCTGACCCAGTGGGGTCGGTAAGGACCCACACCACTTCGGTAACGACCCCCTCTTTAAGAGGCCTCGGTAAGTTTGCTTACTCTGATTTGATAAATTCTAGTAATGACCCCTTCTTTCATCCTTTTCTACATCCCATCCGACTATACATGCTATGAAAGGGTCGAAGCCCCCTCGGTTGGCTGATTTTACTAACCCTATTGTAGGAGTTCCATGCGTACTTATGGATGATAGAGGACCACATTTTATGGAGAGAAGCTTTGAAGCTTTTTCGGCTAAGTATGGGGTTTCTCATAATCCCGACAAGGCTAGAGGAAAGCCGCCCTAGTAAAACCAAGGTGAGTACATGTCTAGCTAGAGACGTGAAACGTAGCGCTTACGGGAGGCAATCCGCTTTTAATTTTTGTTTGTTAGATCTTTTTGCTAGCTTTCTTTTGACTTGTTTTTTAGGTTAGTTAATGTAGTCGGAATAGATGCTTTTATGAGTGAATCAGGTACAAAAGTTGAGGAAGATGTGCTAAAAAGGAGAAGAAACCGATTAAGGACACTTGGTACCGGATGCAACAACAACGAAAGATCGGTGTACAAGCAATCAGGTTCGGTAACAACCCCCACAGGGTCGTTATCGACCCCTACAGGAATTACGAAAAATTCAGCGCACTCAGTTATCACTTATCTACTTCGACAGCTTCAAGTTTTGTTTTGTGAGTTCCCTTTTTTTCCCTTTCTATCATTATGTCATTTACAGTGAGGACACTGTTCTGGTTAAGTATGGGGTGGGGGGGAAATGGAACTCAGTTTTTGTGTCTTTGTGTTTTTGTTTCAGTTTTTGTGTCCTTCTTTGAGTTTGTTTGTGCTTTTGGATGGACTGTGCTTCACTTAGATGTCCTATTATTATGCTTTGACTTGCTTGATCATGTAATTCCTTTAGCATGTTCTAGATAGCTTTGCCTAAGTCTACTTTAAATTTCTTTTTAATTGTAGAATTTAGCATGTGATGAAATTGAGCACATATGATCTTAGGTAGAAGTGACTTAAATCCAACAAAAATTGCTACCTAGTGAGTTGTTTTTGGCCTTATAGGGAGAACATCAAAAATCCCTCTTCTTTTCTTGTGTGATTTACTCTCCTTATGCATATTATCTCTTGATATTGATATGGTTATCCATTTCTTGAAACCTTTATGAGATATTAGTTCATTGCATGAGATATCATATGATGGAGAACTTATTTCTTTTAACCCACTTTTTATCTCTCTTTTTACCTACCTTATCATTATCCTCTTTATGAAGCCAAATTGAGCCTTTAAGCCTTTTATTCATAGCTCCACAAAATTATTCCCTAGTCGATATTAGCTTGACCCTATCCGGGGATTAGGACTTAGTGTTGGTTGTTATGATTATTGTTAAGTGAGATGATTTTTGGTTCAAGTGTGGGGAACTTTGGGTGGAGTAATTGATGATCTTGCAGTTTATCATGTAAAAGGATTTTTGGTTCTCTGTATGCACCCAATGATGTAAAAATCAAAGAAAGAAAGAATAAAATCGGAAAAAATCAGAAAACGTCAGAAAAGCAATTGAAAAAAAAAGAGTAGTAGTGAATAAAGTGTGCGATGAGCCAAAATTTCCTTGTTATTTTTATTAAGGGAGATTAGTTGGGATATTATGGGGTTGAAAGGAATCAAAGTGTTCTTAATGATTAGTGAGTTTGGTTGTTGATGAAAAAGTTTGGGTGAAGTTGTGTTGTGAGTTTAGGAGTCTTGATTCCCGGATTTTTAGCACCACATCGCCTAAATATTTCCATTCCTTATTGTTTATACCAATCCCCATTACAACCCGACCGAATGGAGTATTCTTTGAACTCTTCCATTGAGCCTCAGTTCTCTTGATGATTTTCATATGTTTTGGACATCTCTGGTGAAGAGTTTGGTGATATAAGTAACAATGTCTATGTAGTTTTTGCATATAGGATTGAGTTGAGAATTGTTATTTTAAAGCCTAAACACATTGAGAGTTGAGAGAAACACATATACCCTTGTGAGGTTGGATTTTGGGTTGCTTTTGCTTGAGATTGATCATATATGTGTGATGACGTTAGATTCACTTGTCTATTTCTTCTACTTGTGCTTATGATGTTGCTTTTTTGACAATGGTTAATGCTTGAAGGATATGTTGTTGGTATTGATTGATGTTTTGTTATTGCTTCAGGACAAACAAGTCTAAGTATGGGGTATTTTGACGTTCGCCTTTCTAGTCGTGTTTTGGGGTGTTTTTATGTGTTTGAGTCTTTTTCTTAAGTTTTGTGTTTTTGTTTTGAGTCGTTTGTGTAGGTTTTCGTATTTACTTAAGATATGGAGTCTACATAAGCTTTGGTGGTGTTTTTGTAGGTTTTAGAAGCTGTTTGGAGCATTTTTTAGGAGAGGAGCAAAGCCGAGGAAAAGCACTTAAGGAATGAAGACGAAATGATGCAAGGAATAAAGGAAAAGAGCCAAGATCAAGTCAACTATGAAGTTCAGAGTCCCTTTACCGAGCCTAAGGAAGAAGAATCGAGGCAAAAACAAAGGCTAACGACCCCCCTACCGAGGTAGTGCTCTCAGTTACGAGCCTATTATCGAGGCAACAGGGTCGGTACCGATGGGCACTGGGTCGGTTCCGAGGCAGTCAGAGACGAGAAAGCCGAAGGAAATTCAAGTTTTTAATATAAATACTCTTGTCTTAGCTTTGTTTTAAAAATGGCGTTTTTAGCATTCAAGTTTAGAGAGAAGAAAAGAGAAGAGTTTGAAATTGAAGAACGGTTGCTTTGGATTTAATTGTAAGTTTATTTTTAATTCAATTAGTCATTTTTCAATCATAATGAAGTGTGAGTAGTTCTCTTCTTTCTAAGGTTGGGGTTAACCCAACAATGGTTGTGTTTGCTTGCCTTTGATCATGATTTAATTGTTTTTATCCATACATCTATTCTTTTGTTCCTAAATCCTTGAAACGAAAGTGGAAAAGGAATTTCTCATTCATGGTTGAAACGAAAGCGAAAAATTATAGATCGGAATAGTCAATTAGGGTTTTGAAGCGAAAGTTGATCAATCCTAGTTGAAGCAAAGAGATAGATAGACAAGTTTATTGATTTAATGAAAGTTGATTGATTTACTTGCATAGTTGACGAAAGTTGACGACTTTATGTGATAAAAACATAATCTTTGTGTGTCATTGGCATACATAATTGTTATTGTGGTGATACCTAGACCTTAGAATTTTCTCTCTTATTGATAAAAATCAAATCTTTTGCTATTCCTTGTGCCCTAAGTAAACGAAACTTGATATTATTCCCATGGATGAACCTAACTTTGTTATACTCAGCGGGGTCTTGATTTATAAATTTACTAGTGTAAGGGCCTGTACCTTGTACGGATTTTATTAAATATAAATAAAATAAATAAATGGTTAAAAAGTATAAATTTTTGTATTATGGATTTTTTCTTACAAAAATACAAAGTCAAAACTAAATTATATCTTTTTTTATCAAAATTCTATTTTAATAAAATATTTTCCATAAATAGATAAAAGGTAAAAATAATGTAAATATTTAATTTTCTATGACACACTATATCCAATTTTTCTATTTTAACTAACTATTTTTATATTAAGTGATTTGAATATTTTTCAATCTTGTAGGGGACATGTTATCTTCTTACTAATATTTTTTGGGATTTTAATATGGTAGAAAAAATAGATTAGATTTTAATTTGGGATTTTAATTTGCTATCGCTTTAGTGTATAGTAATAGATTAGATTTTTTAATTATTTCATAGTTATTTTGAAAAAAAAAACATTTCATATATTTTTTATAATCTTGTGGAAATTACATATTGTAGAATTGGATATTTTTTATTTAATGGTTATTTTGCCAAATCCAAATCTTATAAAATATTTCACATGGATATAAATAATAATTTTATTATATGTGGGATCTACAATTATTTTTAACCAATAAAAATACCCAATTAAATTTCAACCAATCAAATTTGTTTTAAAAAAGGGGTGGTGTGGTCCAATCTAAAATTGACATGTGCGATTTAATAATTTTTTTAACCTCCGCTTTAGTATATAGTTATGATGATTTGTTTATCAAGAAACCCATACAACAATATTTTCCATAAATAAATAAGAGGAAAAATAATGTAAATATTTATTTTATTATCATTGACTATATGTCTTTAGAACTTAAAAGGCAAAAAAAATTACCCTAATTAGGCGCTTGTAATCTGAACACGATTTTTTAGCTTTTTGTTTAAGTATAAAACCCCCTTTTATTTTTTTTCCCTCACCTCCCTAACCTCTTTCTGATCCTCTAATCTTTTCCGATTCTTTTCTCTCGAGTCCGTAATTTCATCCTGATTCTCTCGGGTTCCTTCCTTCCTAAGTTTGTTTATCAATTGAATGAATTTGATTTCGATTAATTGCGCTTCAGCATTCGATCTCTAGATTTTTTTTCCAATATCGAAACCCTATCATCGCCGAAATCAACCACCACAACCAGTTCTCATGGAAAACCGAAAAGGCGGAACAAATCTACTCGTCAAAGCTTTTGGAATCGCTCAAAAAGCTCCAGCTCAGCTCTTCCTCCTCTTCATCGGCTCCGCAGCCAAGCCGTTCGGGAAGCCGACGACCGAGCTCTAGCTGTGGTGGTGAGGGGGAGAACAAGATGGAGCCGCGCTATCCTCGACAGCTGACTCAAGCTCAAGTTCATGAAGAGAAAGCGGTCGAGAGGAACAACAACTTTGTCCGGCGTCGGCCGTGGAGGAGGTCGTTCTGTTGGGTTCTAGGGATGTAAACGCAGCGGAAAAGATAAAAACTTTCATCCCAAACTTCCAAGGATCAGTATGACAACGTAGGACAAATAATTGGATTAGATGATTACCTCAAATGCAAATCCAAATAGCAAGTTCAAACCTTTCTTTTGATCACCAAAGAGCCCCAGGTGTTGCTCCTCTAGCGGTATCCACACACACAAACGGGATCCTTTTCTATACGGAATTTGCTTGCTAGAACACTAATCGATATATTTTTAACGAGAATTAAGAATGAATGCCTCGGAGAATTTTTCATGCATCCTCGGCTGATATATGCACACGCCTATATACTACGGCAATGCTAATCTTTTCAATCCATTGAATCTAACAACCTTAACAAATATATTATTATTTTAATAATTTGTTAAGATTTCAACTTATCCACTTGCCATAGAGATAAACTCTATCTATTATCTCTTTATTTAATTTTCTAAAATCATAATTAATTAATTACCTTATAATCAATTATGATTATCTAAGAAAAATAAATATATGTTCTCCATAATATTTTATAGGTCTAATTATAACTAAGACCCATTAAACCCGGTTCGATAAATCTAGACTCGTTGGCTTAGTTATTGTGCATATACTATCAATCTCCCACTTACACTAGTACCAAACTCAAGTCATTATCTTATTAACCTTAGGATCAAAGTCAACTCTCATATTCAAGATTCCTTTCGAAATAGTTTACTTGATTCTGAAACTATGTCGATTCATTTCTAGTAACTTTAGAAATTTCCAATCAACAATTATTAATTTCCCATCTATTGTGCTTATGCGTGCGACCCTCTAGGTTTCTATCTTGAAGGTAGTGTTATCCAACACAAGTCAAGGTAACCATCTAGCAACAGTTGTTGACTATCCAACAAAACAGAAATGGTTGGTGAACCATATACCACAATGAATAGATTATTGTGCAGTTTGATCTCTTCATCACCAATATCAAGATTAAGTTAGTGCACTATGCGTCACCACTAAGCTCAATCATTTACTCGGTTTTGCAAAGATAACTTAGACTCAAAATTCTCTACCATGGCCATGGATTTTAGAGTTACTTATATCTCAACCAAGTGGCCAGTGATATTTACTCTCTAATCCAAGAGAGGGATGAATCCTTTCTTGACTTAATCACTATCCTCTCTACACTTTGCCTCAAACCTAATAACTGTATTAGTTACAACTCAAAAAAGCTACGTTTAACGGCATCAAAGTTAAGATTCCATGCATAGGACTATGTGACAGTCTCAATTCTTGAGATCACTAACACTCATTCATTTAGAGGAGGAACCAATGACGCTTTAATATATATGTGGTATCCTCTAATTCGGGCCGGTCCAGTAGCTCTACTTATCCTTGAGCACCCATGCAAATGAATTGGAAGAACTATCCCTCGGTTCAGCAAGATGAACCTACAGTCTATTCACATGTTGGTTTGTAGTTTCAATATCCCTTCTCGATACCAATCCGACCAAGGACGTTTTAAGAATATAACCTTGTTTGTAAAATTCTCACTAACGATAAATAACTATATCATCAATTCACACAAGACATCATATTCTAAGGATTTTATCAATATTAAATGTTAGCAGAAAAACAAAATAAACATGATAAATACTACCTTTTAAATAAAATGTATCAATGTCATATAAGTAAAACTAGTTCGAAAAACTTGCATACTATAATAGTATCTTGCATACATCAATGCCAAACTCTAAGTCCTAGACCCCTCACATGAGCATCATGTTTCTACTGAGGTAAGGCCTTAGTTAATGGATCAGCAATGTTTTCATCACTTGAAACTTCGGTTAGTGCAAAATCTCCTCTTTAAATTATTTCTCTGATGATGTGGTACTTCCGAAGTACGTGTCTCGATCGCTGGTGAGATCTTGGTTCCTTAGCCTGTGCAATAGCTGCATTATTGTCACAGTACAATCTAACTGGACCTTCAATGCTAGGAACCACTCCAAGCTCTATAATAAAGTTCTTGATCCAAACTGCTTCCTTAGCTGCTTCCGAAGCTGCTATATACTCGGATTCTGTCATAGAGTCAGCAACTGTATCTTGTTTAGAACTCTTCCAACAAACAGCTCCACCGTTTAGGCAAAATACATAACCCATTTGCGACTTTAGATCATCTTGATTTGTTTGAAAACTAGCATCAGTATAACCTCTGACCACCAGCTCCTCTTCTCCCCCATAGACCAAAACTTGATCTTTGGTTCTTCTCAAATATTTGAGAGTAGTCTTAACAGCACTCGAGTGACCTTCACCTGGATCAGACTGATATCTACCCGCCATACTTATTGCATACGAGACATCAGGCCGTGTACATGTCATAGTGTACATAATGGACCCAACCGCAGAATCTTAAGGTACATTACTCATTATGTCTCTCTCTGGTTGTGTCTTTGGACACATCTGCTTAGAGAGACGTACACCATGTGACAAGGGCAAAAGTCCTCTCTTGGAATCTTGCATCTTATATCTATTCAAGATCTTGTCAATGTGCGTGCCTTGACTTAGACCAAGCAGCCTTTTAGACCTATCTCGGTGTATCTTAATTCCTAAGATATAGGTTGCCTCACCTAGGTCCTTCATGGAGAAGCACTTGCACAACCATGCCTTGGTAGATTCCAAGAATGGCTTGTCATTCCCGATGAGGAGAATATCATCCACATACAAAACTAGAAACACTAATGTGATCCCACTAACCTTTTTATAAATGCAAGGTTCTTCTGAATTTCTAATGAAGCCAAATTCCTTGACTACATCATCAAATCTCATATTCCAACTCCGAGACGCTTGCTTTAATCCATAAATGGATCTCTTCAACTTACAAACCTTATTTGTACTTGTAGACGTTCAAACCCTGGAGGTTGTTCCATGTTAACTTCCTCTATTAACTTCCCATTTAGGAAAGCGGTTTTCATGTCCATTTGCCAAATCTCAAAGTCATAGTAAGCTGCTATTGCAAGGAAAATCCTGATAGACTTTTGCATGGCTACCGGTGAAAAAATTTCATCATAGTCAATTCCATAACGTTGAGTGAAACCTTTTGCAACCAACCTTGCTTTATAGGTACTAATATTACCATCCATGTATGTCTTCTTTTTAAAGATCCACTTGCACCCAACAAGTTTAACCCCAATTGGTGCATCTACCAACTCGCATACTTCGTTGGTGCACATGGAGTCCATTTCAGAATTCATGGCATTTAGCCATTTCTCGGAATCTGGTGAAGCTAAAGCTTCCTTGTAGGTTGAAGGTTCATCATCATTCTCGATGAGCAAAACTTCACCATGCTCAGTGACGATAAGGCTCATTCTCTCTGGTTCCTTTCGCACTCTTGAGGACCTACGTAACCCTTGCATTTTTACAATCTCAGGTTCTGGCTGGGATGGCCTAACGAATTGCTCTTGTTCCAACTCATTAGTTGAATCTTGAATTTCCTCAAGTCTTACCTTACTCCCACTACTATCTTTAGAGATGAACTCTCTTTCCAATAAAGTAGCATACCTAGCAACAATAACCTTGTGCTCATTAGGAATGTAAAAGTAATATCCTTTTGCTTCCTTAGGATATCCAACAAAAATGCATTTAATAGACCTGGTTGCAAGCTTATCTGAGTATGTGCTCTTCACATAAGCTTCACAACCCCATACTTTGAGATAAGACATATTAGGCTTGTGACCTCGCCAAATATCATATGGTGTCTTATCTACTGCCTTGGTTGGAACACGGTTAAGTGTGTGGATTGCTGTTTCCAAAGCGTAACCCCAAAATGCCAATGGAAGACTTGCATGACTCATCATTGATCTTACCATATCTAAAAGAGTACGATTTCTCCTTTCTGAAACTCCATTCCATTCCGGTGTTCCATGAGGAGTTAGTTGTGAAACTATTCCACACTCCTTAAGGTAATCAATAAACTCTTAGCTTAAATATTCACCACCTCAATCCAATCGAAGAGCCTTTATTTTCTTGCCAAGTTGATTCTCTACCTCGTTTTTGAACTCTTTGAATTTATCAAAGGTCTCTGACTTGTTCCTTATTAAATAAACATATCCATATCTACTTAAATCATTTGTGAACACCACGAAGTAAGAATAGCCACCTCTGGCTTGAGTTGATAAAGGTCCACACACATCATTGTGTATGAGCTCTAACAACTCTCCAACTCTCTTACCTTTCTTGGTAAAAGGTGCCTTAGCCATTTTTCCTTGTAAACACGCTTCACATCTATCTATGGATTCAAATTCAAAAGAATCCAAACAGCCATCAGAATGAAGTTTAGCGATGTGTTTCTCGTTTACATGACCAAGTCTACAGTGCCATAAATAGGTAGCATTTGAGTCATCCTTTTTCTGTTTCTTTTCAGTGATGCATGATACTGGCTTTTCTATGTTCAACAGATATAAACCATTATATAATATTCCGTTACCATAGAACAAACCATTCAAGTAAAACGAAAAAGTTCAATTTCCATACTCAAATTTAAAACCTTCAATATCTAAAACCGGAACTGAAATAATGTTCTTGGTAGAACTAGGAACATAATTACAATTGTTCAAATTTAAAACTAATCCACTTGGCAAAGTGATAGAATAAATCCCAATGGCTAAAGCAGCAATCCTTGCTCCATTAACACCTCGTATATCCACCTCGCCTTTGGAAAGCCTTCTACACCTACTTAGTCCCTGCAAATTCACACAAATGTGAGAAAAACAAGCCGTATCCAATAACCATGAAGTAAAAACAGACATACTGCACTCAACTAAGATACCTGAAGGTCCAACATCCTTGTTTTTCTTCTCTAAGAAGATTGTGCAATTCCTCTTCCAGTGACCCTTCTTGCCACAATGGAAACATGCAACTTCTTTCTCCTCAGCTCCAGGTTTATGCACCCCTTTCTTTGGCTTGTTTTCTATCTTCACATTCTTGGCCTTGGGATTCTCTTTTCCCTTGCCCTTTCTCTTGTTCTTGTTCACATTGAGAAGTAGTGAAGACTACTTTGCTGGTTTTGACGTTTTAATGTCCTTTTCAGCAGTTCTTAGCATAGCCAAAATATCTGGTAGAGTTTTCTTCATGTCATTCATATTGAAATTCATGATAAACTAAGAAAAGCTCTCCGGCAATGATGACAAGATAAGATCCATTGTTAAATCTTGATCCATAGCTACACCCAAGTTTCCGAGCCGCTCTATGTACCCGATCATTTTCAGGACATGAGTCTCCACTGGGCTACCTTCTTGCATCTTGTAATTAAATAGGGCTCTAGAGGTATTATAACGCTCAACCCTTGCATTCTCTTGGAACAGATCACGTAGGTGAGCATCAATTTCCCTGGCACTCATGCCATCATGTTGCTTCTGCAATTCAGGAACCATTGCAGACATCATGATGCATTCTACATCTATCTGATCCTCCATGAATTTCATATAGGCCTTTACTTCGGCCTCTGGGGCGCCATCTGCCGGTGCAACCGGCTCTTCTCCTTCTAGGACATACAACTTTCTTTCATGTCTCAAAACAATTTTCAGCTTCCTGAGCCATTCAAGATAGTTGGGTCCACTAAGCAAATTTTCCTTATCAAGGATGTACAGAAGATAAATAAGTGTAACAAATACTTTAAATAAAAGGACTTTTATAATAATTTCAAACTCCCACTATTTATTCAAAATCACTAGCCCTCACTAATGATCTCGGAGAATTTTGTTGCTTAAATTCTCTAGCGGGACTGAAACCCCAACTTGTCTAGTTTGCACACAACTTTGGATGTACCTACAAACTAGATTTATTAGGTAGGCCTTAACTTTTCCAATTGCAACTCCATGCAATTTTCAGTATCTGTCGGATGGTTCTCTCGCCTATAAATCAAATCCATGAAATATATATCCAACACTTGCTCCTTGAACTATTTAACCTCAGCTTTGGCTAACAAGTTAAAAGTTCAAGTTAAGTCGACCCATTAACTTAATCAAGAAAAACTATAGACATTCAAATATGGGCCCACAACTTAGCTGTACCGACCCAAATAAGAACTCTACCTATTTGGCTAACAAGAGGCATCTAATGAAAAACCCCCAAAAGATACAGGAGAACGCGCCTCACGCGCCCAATCCCCCCACTTCATCCCATCCCTAACCCTAGCACACCATGGCAGCCGCCCTCAGATTCCTCCGTCTCCGACAAGTCCGTCACCACTAATCTGGTCAATCTCAACACCCAAACGAAAGAAAAATCGAGATCACTTCGCTTTCGACCAAAATTCGACAAAGTAAGCCTCTCAATCCCATCGCCCCCTCTGTCTATCGGAGGATTCAATGGCTCCTCATACCCTCAATGGTCCTAGGTGGCCATGAAATGGCTCTTCTGGCCATGTGCGTGTTGTCGGCGAGGAGATCGTTCCCTTCGCTCCTCCATTTACGCTCGTGTGTGGACTGGGCTATAAATCTGGCTTGCGAGTCCTTCAAATCTTGCACAATTAACGCATCCTACCACCCGCAATACGGTCTGTGGTGGACGGAAATCAGGCTTGCGAGTCCTTCAAATCTTGCACAATTAAATCTTTCGGGGCGATTCAATCGTGGAGGCAATGGTTCTCGGTGGAGCCGGCGATGCGTCTTTGAATTGGTGATGCGGATTGGACATGGTCGTTGGCTTGCTGGGATGGGGGTCGTTTCTCTGCGGCGGCGGTGGTGTTGTGGGTTCTGGGCGATCCCGTCCAGCGCGTTATCTCCCCTCGTTGTCGATTGGCGCTTCTCCTCTCTCCACTCTGTATCCTGTAATGCTTCTCCAAATCTGGTACTACCTAACCTTTTCCCTCTCCCTTCTAATCTGGCTTTGGAGCTGCTCTATTGGCCTAGGAAGTCCTGCTTCTTGGTCTTTTCCTGTGGTCTACCTTTCATTGTTAATAACCTGCTTAATCTGGAGTCTTTTTTGAAAGTAAAGTCTCAACTAGCACCCAATATAATTCCTAACTTAAATACTGCTTCTAAGATCAAATGGGGATGTGAACAACCCAACCCAATAAACATAGCTGATGTGGTCGCTATCTCTGTGAACTCAAAGTTCATTGCTAAAACCCTTTACAAGTGTTGGAGTCCTGCTTTGACAAACCTGTGTAACCCTTTGATCTCCGTAAGCAAACAAAACAACACGCTCCATAGAGAACCGGTTCACATAAGCTCTTTTAGACTTTCGTGCTTTGTGTGTCTTGCTTTCTCTGCGAGTTTCTATTATGCAGCTTGCTTCCTACGATCGTGGCTAAATTACACCCGTGTTACGAAGTGTTTTTTGCATTTTGTTATACCGAGCTATCACAATTGCTTGTACTCACAAATTACTCCAGCCCTTGTTCTGGAGCTTTACACTGCCAAGTGTAGTTTGGAAAAAAAAAACTCCAGGAGACATAAAACTCCTTACAAATTGAATCAAACCTATAAAGGGATCGATGCCTATAAAAAGAATTCAATCAAAACAATAAACTAAACCATGCTCAAAAGCAACTGGCCTTGTGCTCTCTTGCTAATCCTGCTGATGCAGGTTGCTAAGAAAAAGGAGTCAACAGTAACACTAAAGCCTAGTCGACTCGCTTGTTTACAGGCGGTTTCTATTTCACCTAATGCTTGTTGCGTACTTGCTTTCACCCTTGATAACTTATATGTTGTTTGTCTGTTGTATTTTTTGTTGTAGGAAGTGGTGGACCCAAGTAACAAAATAACACCAAAAACTGCAATGGAAAACCAATGGCAACTATCTCAAATAATTACCTGCAGAAGCCACTTGTTTCAAACCTTTTTGATAATCCTTACCTATAATGTCAAACTTTGCAAAATGTTCTACAATAATATGCCCACAAGTAATCTGTTCTTTGTTGTCCCGCTGTTTTTGTTGTTACAGGACTCTTTGGAAGCAACGATTAAAATTACAACAACAGCTATGGAAAAAAAGGGAGAACCCCTGGACTATCAGCCTACAACGGCAACACTTGTCGAAAAAATCGATATAATATGCTTCAATCCTACATTAAACTTTCGGTTTCTGTAAAGAACAATGAATACACCTATCGTGTTATTTTTTCTTTTTTGGGCTATTCTAAACCTATTTCTTCCTCAACTATACTATTGGGTTTACACTCACATATTAAACCTCTTTTTTGGGCTATTCTAAACCTCTTGCGGAAAACCCGTCGAAATCTCTTGCGGAAAACCCGCCTTTTGCATAGACTATGCAATCAAGTGGCCTCTGCTTAATTTGGCCTCTACTAGATTAAGCAGGGTAACCACTCACAACTCAAAAAGTAAAATAATTAATAACATTTATAACCAGGACATGGCGACTGGATTCAAGAATCCAACCCAATCAAAATTGTGCATGGACGTCACTTCTAATTTACTCGGTTCTGAATCCATGTGTTTCGATTCAAATCATGCTTTGGCCGGTTTTGACAACTCTGAACACGTATACAAAACATCGAAAAGCGTCCTAATCCTACAATCCATTTGGGCCCCACCCGAGATCAAATTGGCCAAAAACCACTCCAAATCAGGTTTATTATGAAAGTCTGCTTATGGAATTGTAGGGGCATTAAACGAAAGTCTTTTTGGACTGAAATTAATTCGTTATGCCGGTTGGAAAATATTAACCTTATTGCCCTCGTTGAAACAAAAGCGAAAGACCCACCAGACAGTAAAGTTTGGCAAAAAGTAGGGTTTGACTCCCTAGAATTTATCCCGGCCTCCGGCCTTGCTGGTGGCCTTTGCATCCTGTGGAAGGGATATCAATTGTCAAACGAAACTCTAAAAACCGCACACAAAGATGATCGGTTCATCGGGTTCCATTATACGAACCTTGAAACATTAAATGAGATGATGATCATTTTCGCTTACGCCCCCCCGAGGGTACAGGATAAAGAGCAATTTTGGAGGAAACTCAATGAATTTATTAAATCTCAAAACCTCCCGTGTATCATCATGGGTGACCTCAACGAAATCAAACACCCTGACGAGAAACTCGGAGGCGCTACTCCGAACCCCTCTCGCTTTGAACGACTTCTAAATTTTAAGAACGAATGTGATGTATGTGACATGCCCACCATTGGGAATAAATTCACTTGGAGAAAATCGAAGAACTTAGAAAATACAATTTTTGAGAAACTGGATCGTACTCTAGTTAGTGATCAAGTTATTCAATGGTATCCTGCCATTGCTACAAAAAACCACGTATTCTCATCATCAGACAATTGCCCAATTTTTTGCGAACTACCAACGAGCAACCCGTTTAAAGCTCAACCTTTCAAATTCGAGATGATGTGGACTGAAAGGAGAGACTTCCAAAATGACATCAAACAGGCGTGGCGGTATAACGCGGGAGGTTCTTACATGTTTAACCTCAATAAAAAAACACAATTGCTCAAAGTTAAAGCGAAAGAATGGAATAAACACACATTCGGTAACATTTTCGAACAAATCAAAAGAATAGATGAAGAAATCCTCACTCTTCAAAAAGACATAATAGAAAATCAAAACCTACAACTAATCCAAAAACAAGATAGATTGTCCAAAAAACGGACATGCCTTATTCAATTCCAACACTCGTATTGGAAACAAAGGGAAAAAAACACCCACATTAAACTTAATGATAAAAATACCAAATACTTCCATAGAATTGCTAATGGAAGGAGAAACAGGACCATCATTAAAGAGATAAGAACAACAGATGGCACCCAGATCATCGGGTTAGAAAATATTAAAACAGAAATCAAACGGGACTTTCAAAACCGTTTCCGGGCAACAGAAATTAACCATGAAAAACTCCGGTATATGACCCAAACAATCCAACAAGAAATAACAGAAAATGATAATGTTGAGCTTACTAAACCTGTGACGAACGCGGAAATTAAGAAGGCCGTGTTTGATATTGGGGAAGATAAATCCCCGGGTCCTGATGGTATGCCAGCATGCTTTTACAAAAAGTATTGGCATGTCGTCGGACCCGACGTCATTAAAGCAGTGAAAAGCTTCTTCCACTCAGGGAAACTGCTCAAACAGATTAATCACACATTCATCACTCTTCTCCCTAAATGTGAAAACCCCAACTTCATGAATCACTATAGGCCTATAAGCTTGTGCAACACTATCTACAAAGTTATCTCTAAAATACTTACAAACCGCTTAAAAGTTTTGCTGGAAAAAATTATCCACCCTATGCAAGGAGCTTTTGTCCAAAAACGGAGCATCCATAATAACACCCTCATTGCTCACGAGATTTTCCATTCTTTCCGTAACAAAAAAGGGAATGATGGATGGATTGCAATCAAACTTGATATGGAAAAAGCTTACGACCGCGTAAGCTAGGAATTCCTGGTGTCCGTACTTAACAAGTTCGGGTTTAATGCCAAATTCTTGAGATGGATCCGAGAATGCGTAGAAACCGTATCATTCTCAGTCCTTGTCAACAATGGACCAACGGACCAATTCTTTCCTCAAAGAGGACTAAGACAGGGTGACCCTTTGTCACCATACCTGTTTATTATAGCAGCTGAGGTTCTCGCGAGACAACTTCACATGGAAAGCACCAACCCAAAAAGTGGAATTGGTATTCAAGTTTCACATAATGGGACGAAAATCCCGTTCCTAGCGTTTGCTGACGACATCATCATCTTTGCAAAGGCCAAAAGCCAAGCTTGTAAAAGAATCAAAAATATAATCGACGATTATTGCCAAATCTCTGGCCAAAAAGTTAACTTCCATAAATCCGTGTTCCATGTGACTAAAAACACAAACCACAACACGTGTAATCAGATCAAACAAATACTCGAGATCACCAATACCGTCGCGTTGGATAAGTATCTCGGATGCCCAATAATCAATGGCAGAGTCACTAAAAAAACTTTTAAACCATTAACCCTCAAAACGAGATCTAAGCTCTCCAAATGGAAAGCTAACTCCCTTTCCCAAGAGGGTCGGAAAACCTTGATTCAGGCTAACCTCTCAGCACAAACAAATTACCTTATGCAATCTTTCCTCCTTCCAAAAACTACCCTTAAGGAACTTGACCAAATAAACAAAAATTTCTTTTGGAATAAGGAAAGTAACTATAAACCTCTAATAAGCTGGAATTCTATCTGTCAGCCGCCGTCCCGTGGTGGGCTGGGGATAGTAAAGGCGGAAGAGATGAATCAAGCTCTCCAAATGAAACTCCTCTGGAAAATCCTAGCAGAACTAGAAAACATCTGGGTATGTATAATCACGGAAAAATACCTAAAATCCGATGGACTGTTTAACTACAAAAAAAGCAGAATACATCATGGCAATGGGCCAAGCTAATGAGCCTAAAAGACCTCTTCCTCAAAGGGCTCATCTGGCAGATCGGTGATGGTAAAACGGTCCGGTTTTGGAAAGACAACTGGATTGGATCCGGATGTTTGACCCCAAAAGGAAACATCGTGCACAATACGAATAGCGAGGTCCTCGTGGAGGAATTCCTCCTAGAGGGCAACTCCTGGAATGTCGAAAAACTTAAACAAGTGTTGTCGTCAGACGACATCCAGCGAGTAACCCAAATTATTACCCCGCGGAACAAAATCCCTGACAGGCTTTACTGGCAACCAAGCAAGAACGGCTGGTACTCCACCCATTCGACCATGCAGTGGATTCATAGTAATAAGGGAGAACCCCAAATTAATTTAAACTGGATATGTAAGTTAAATATCCCATCAAAAATGAAAAATTTTATTTGGAAGATTGCTCGAAACGGTCTGCCCACGAAATGTCGTCTAGCCGACAACCACATTAGTATTGTCCAGGGGTGTGTTGCGTGCGATAAACCTAATGAGGATATCAATCATATTATGCTAGAATGCATTCGTACCAAAACTACCCTTAACACAATCAACCCTAAACTAGCTTGGATTATCAACCAAGTCAAACCAGAGGAGAAAAAACATGTTCAGATTCTAGATGAGATAAGGGCGTTGTCATCCAACTCTGAACTGGAAAACCTCATTTTCTCCTGGTGGAGTATATGGTTCTTCAGAAACAAGGCTGTTTTTGAACCTACCGACTCCTACCAAACAGGCCAACATGAAAAACTATGTGAGTTTATTCGCAATCAAATAATGGATCGGCAAAACACTAAAAAGAATGGTACCATTAAAAAGAATGGTGCCCCTAACCCACCACCCAGCAACCAAATCGCGAAGAACATTCGAAATCGCGGTAAATGGAAAAAGCCCACAACTAATTTTACTAAACTTAATTTTGATGGTGCAGTTAATGCAGATGGGATGGCGTCGTTCGGGTTTGTCCTCAGGGATTGCAGCGGAGACCCCATCCATTATGACGGAGGACTGGTTGGTCGACAGTCTGTGCTTATGTCCGAGACCATCGCCTTACGACAGGGACTAATTGAGGCCATCAGACGTGGTATTTCCCACCTCCAGATCGAAGGCGACAATGTTCAGCTAGTCAAGGCCGTTCTTGGTGACTGGCGCTGTCCTTGGGAGATCGAGATGTTACGTGCTGATATCCACTGTCTTCTTGCCCGTTTCCAGTGCTGGAGTATTGCCCATGTCACTCGGGAGTGCAATTCAGTGGCGGACTACATTGCTGTTTCGTTTCGCCGTGTCTCTTCCGTCCCTCTTACAGCTGATCCGGTTCTTCAGAACCTCATCCTTCAGGATGCTCTAGGGAGGTCGTTTTCCTGCTAAGCGACCACCCTAACCTCTTTCCTTATCAAAAAAAAAAAACTTAACTAATTAATACAGAGCATAAATATACTTGACTTAATATTTTAATGAGGGATTTTTAATTGCACAAAAAAAATCTCACCATAATATACATATACCAATCTCTCATATACGTATAACGCGTTCAAGCATGTAGTAAAAAAACTAAAACATGCTAAACCTACACATGGTATACAAACAAGACATGCTTCGATCATATTCATACAAATTAACGTAAACATCAATTTCATTAACCCATGAAAAAAAACATGTAACTACAAATACGATCGCAGGAATTGAAATATTAAAACCATATATATGTGCATCAGTGCATGGTAATATGACATAGCAAACACCAAAATATACATGCTTTCATTATATAACGTAACTTCATATCTATACAATATATAAAACGATCGGTAGTTTTAATAGATAAAAACCGATCGCAGGCATAAATATATATAACCTATCGTGCAAGTGATCAGTAGCATTCAAACAACCATATATAATAACAAAATAAAATTTGTGCCTTTTAGGATCCAATCCAAAAGCAATCTCTAAATTACATACAGTAGAGCAATATAAAAAAAATTGAACTTTTGATCCAAAATAAATATATGTTCTCCATAATATTTTATAGGTCTAATTATAACTAAAACCCATTAAACCCGGTTCGATAAATCTAGACTCGCTAGCTTGGTTATTGTGCATATACTATCACGTTCGACGACGAGGAAGTCGAGATTAGGCATCCTGAGGCTTAAGGGGAAGAAGAACTTAGAAAGTTTATTTACATCACATAGATCAACAGAGCTTAGAAAGTTTCGCAAGTATAAGATAGCTCTTCATGTAAGAACAAAAATAGAGGACATCGATCGATTTGGATTTCAATTGCAGTATTTTGTGCTGATAGTTTTATTGGAGCCCTACGATTATTATATTTTTAAAATTTGTTGTTTGTATGAATATATATGAGGAATCATATTTTTCATAAAATTGCATTTACAAGAAAATTATATACTTTTACTTATTGATGCTTAACATGTGGGATTCTTCTCAGCAAGGGATAAAAGAGTGACCACATCAGATTCTTCTTCTTTGAGGTCAATCAACAAAGAATTTGGGTTTTTGGAGTATGAATAAAAGAGTGACCACATGGGACTTCCTGCTTCATCTCCTCAACAAGGGATTCCAACTGAGCAACTTTCAAATTACAAGGTTTGGATTTGGTTTAATCTTTTTTAAATTGTCTTAATTTTAATTTTATTATACATATGAAACTTTCTCCAACTGTTCATTTAAATTTGGGTTGGAACCTCTTCTTGTTTCATCTTCTATATCCTTTTGTAACACTTTTGGATTTATTTTTAAGTGTTGAATATAATTTGATGCATTGGCTTTAATTGATGCACTTTTTCATTGGCCAACAACAGAGTGTATTCTTAAAATATTACTAGTGATGACAGTTTCTAAGTTGTTTATATTTAGTGATGACAAGTGATAATTTTTTATTACAGTTTGATTTTTAAAGGTAACATTCCTAGGCGGATGATCCAAGGCTGTTGCTTCCATGGCTACTACTACAGAAGATGTTGGAGACGTTTTGTTGTGGAGCTTGTTGTAGAACAAAACAGCTTTTAATCTGCTCTTCTTATGATAGCTGAGCCTAAGAGGTACTTTTCCTACTAATATTTTCCCAATTTTTTGTTCTTTTTTGTTTCACATTGCTGATTGAGAGATGTTTTTTGTGCATTATGTTGGTTAGCCTATTAGTTTAAATAGTAGATCAATGTGCTTAATGCATAATGATATGGGTTCAAATCCCACAGAGGCTTACTAATGATCTTTGATTGCATTTTGATGACATGTTTATATTCAGTGATGAGAAGTGATAATTTTTCATGACATTTGATTTTTTTTAGTAATGACAATTGTTTTTTATGCGGTGATGACAACTATTTTTATGTGGTGATGAGATTTGATGACAACTATTTTTTGTGGTGATGATAAAAACGAAAAAATTTCAAGTGATGACAGTTTGATGACTGTTGTTTGTCTTCAAGACCATTGCATCAAGGCCCTTTTGATGACGGATTAATCGAACCGTCATCAAGTAGTGATGATAATTGATGACAATCGAACTGTCATCAAATAGCGATGACGATTGATGACAATCGAACCGTCATCAAGTAGAGATGACATTTTTTATGATAGTTGATGACAATCAAACCGTCATCAAGTAGTGATGATAGTTGATGACAATTTATGAAAAAACCGTACGTGATGACACATATTTAATGAGACTTTGAATGATGATACTAAAAAATTATATGCGATGCACATATTTGATGACACTTGAAAAAATTATAATTTATGATGACTCTTTCGAGATGACACATATATGGTCTACGTTTGAAATTATACGTGCTGACATATTTGATGACACTAAAAAATTAAATGTGATGATAGATATTTGATGACAACTTTGTTTTTTATGTGTGATGACGATTGTTTTTATGTGGTTGAATGTCTTTAACGATACTTTTTGTTATTAAAAAGTTGTCATCAAGACATTTTGATGACACTTTTTGTCATCAAAAGATTCTGATGATAGTGATGACGGTTGTTTTTAGATTGAATGTCTTTGATGATACATTTTTTTCATCAAGACATTTTCATGACACTTTTTACCTTTTATTGCACTTTTTTTTATCAAAAATTTGTGATGAAGGTGAAAAAATTATGATGACAGTGATGACGGTGGAAAAAATAGTGATGATAGTTGTTTTTATGGGGGTAAATGCCTTTGATGATACTTTTTGTCATCAAAAAGTTGTCATCAAGACATTTTCATGACACTTTTTACCTTTTATTACAATTTTTTTCATCAAAAATTTGTGATAACGGTGAAAAAATTTGTGATGACAGTGATGACGGTTGTTTTTATGTCTTTGATTATACTTTTTGTCATCAAGACATTTTGATTACACTTTTTGTCATCCAAAGATTGTCATCAAGGTATTTGATATAATTTTTGTCATCAAAAAATTGTGATGACGGTGAAAAAATTGTGATGACGGTAAAAGTGATGATAGTGATGACGGTCAACGCCGGTCAACAGTCGGTCAACGACTGAGTCAATTCGGTCAACGGGCGAGCCAACTTGGTCAACGACCGAGTCAACTCGGTGGGGGTGGGTGATGGGAGTTTTGCCATTTACCTAATTTTTGCATTTGCTTGACAAATACCTAATTATGTAATGTTTTTTTGCTATTTACTTAATTGGGCCTATGTCTATATTCAAATTTTCTATTTTAATTAACTATTTTAATATTGAGTGATGTGAATATTTTTCAATATTGTAGGGGACATGTTATCTTCTTATTAATATTTTTTGGGATTTGAATATGGTAGAAAAAATAAATTGAATTATTATATCAACAAAAGGGGTGACGTGGCGCAATATGGTGACAGAATTTGTTATCGCTTTAGTACATAGTCAAGTAATAGAAATAGATAATAGATAGATATATTAGATTTTTTTTTATTATCTACCTAATACATTATAAAGCAGAAACCATGTCTGTAGAAAAAATTGCACCACGTGTCATTCCTTGAATAAAATAATATTACATTTTTTAATAATAAATTTTTTGATTATTTGTATCATTCTTTCTACATATTTAATTTTTTATAGTATAATAACTTGATATATATGTTGATATTTTATGCATATATTTTTTATCTTGTAACAAGATTTGTGATCTGAGTATATAAACTTTTTATATATATGCTAATAATAACTTGATCTAATATTTTTTATATTAATTTTATGCATAACAAAATTTTTTTATCTTTTAACAAGACTCAGGCTTCAAGTATATAATTTTTTGTGTATGTTGATAAAATATGAGACACAATCTTAAAGACTTTTTTTATAAATTATATATTTTTATTACAATATTATATACAAGTGTTTAAAATTTTATATTAATATCATAATATTGTGTGATCTTTAGTAAAATTATCCCATGAATATCACGGGGATTGAACTAGTTTCATAGTTATTTTGGAGAAATTTTTCAACATTGAAATATTTCTTATAATTGGATAATTTTTTTCTTTTATAGTTATACTTTTGAACAATGATATATATATATATATGGAAGACTGTTAAATTTAAATATTACGAAATATTTCATATATTTTTTATAATCTTGTAGAAATTTACATATTTATAGAATTGGTTATTTTTTTATATATAATAGTTATTTTTCCAAAAATTACCCAATCCTAATCTTATAGAATATTTCATATGGATATAAATAATAGTGTTATTATATGTGAGGTCTACACTTATTTTTTAACTAATAAAAAAATACCCAATTAAATTTCAACCAATAAGATTGGTTTTAAAAAAAAAGGTGGTGTGGTCTAATCTAAAAGTGACATATGTTATTTAATAATGTTTTTAACCTTCGCTTTAGTATATAGTAATGATGATATGAGAAAGTAATAATTTTATTGGTAGAATATGCACTAATTAACTTCATACTTTTAATAAAAATTTGTATAATAATAATTAAAGGTAAAAATTATTATTATATAATTTTTAGGACATGCTAGCCTATAGATTAACTTGTATGGTTTTGATAAGATTTTTTATTGAAAATGAGTTGTATTTTATTTGTTTTGATAATTTCCAAAATAATTGCTTTTTGTTTACGCATTTACAAACTCTTATTTTCCATACATCCATACATCTTCGATTCTTTGCAATAATTTTGTATATTTATAATTATATAAGGGGAGGTCGATTCACATGAAAATGATTCTTATAATGAAAATTATGAACAAATGAGGGCCCTTGGATTTGAGAAATGGATGGCTAAGATCAGAAGAGATAGGGGCAAAATGATAATTTTGACAAAAAATAAAAATAAATTTAAAATTTTCTTATTTTCGCTTATTTTTACGAAAAACATGAAATTTGATTTTTTTACGTTACATTCATATATTTTATGCATATGTTCACACTATTATTAGACATGTTCACATATTATCACATTTTTCAGTTCAGAGATTTTATAATATGTTCACATATATTACAAGTGTGTTCACATATTAGTATTATTTGTTCATGTTTTATGGTCATATGTTCATGTTCGATTAAATCATAATACAAGCGTTAAACGGCTTAAAAAATTGACAAAAAAAATTGAAAAAAAAAATTATTTTTATTTTTTCACTTATTTTTGCCAAAAACACGACGCTTGACATTTTAAATTATGTTCACATATTTTATACACATGTTTGCATTATTATAGGGGTTGTTCACATATAACAACATTTTAACTTCAGAAAATTTAGTATACGTTCACATATAATATAGGTACGTTCACATATTTGTATTGCATGTTCACGTTTTATGGCCTTATGTTCATACTCGATTTATATCATTCTACATACGTAAAAAGACTTAAAAAATAAAGTAAAAAAATTAAAAAAATATTTTTTTATTTTTTATTTTATTTTTTTAATCGGATGGCCTAGATTCATTTCTAATGTTTCAATCGAATGGTCCAGATTCGTTCTTAGTTTTCATGATAAGCCCCATTTTCATTTGATTCAATCTCTATATAAGGGATACGCAATCATTTATAGAGTGAATCAAATGAAAATGGGGCTTATCATGAAAACTAAGAACGAATCTGGACCATCCGATTGAAAATGTCAAGCGTCGTGTTTTTGGCAAAAATAAGCGGAAAAAAAATTTCTATTTTTTATTTTTTGTCAATTTTTTAAGTCGTTTAACGCGTGTATTATAATTTAATAAAACATGAACATACGACCATAAAACATGAACAAACAATGCTAATATGTGAACACACTTGTAATATATGTGAACGTATTATAAAATCTCTAAACTGTGAAAAATGTGATAATATGTGAACAAGTCTTATAATAGTGTGAACATATGCATAAAATATGTGAACATAATGTAAAAAAATCAAATTTCATGTTTTTGCCAAAAACAAGCGAAACTAAGAAAATTTTAAAAAATATTATTATTTTAATTATTTTTCAAAATTACCATTTTGCCCCTATCTCTTTTAATCTTAGCCCTCCATTTCTTAAATTCAAGGGTCCTCATTTGTTTCTAGTTTTCATGATAAGAATCATTTCCATGTGGTTGGACTCTAGTTTTTTCATTTTTAAAAACAAATACAATTAGGGTCGTTTGTTTGTCAAATTTTGGGCCTAGTGAAACGGAATGGGCTATTCATTCAGCCTGACATTATTTGGGGTTCATTTTTTTGATTTTTTTCATTGAGTTAAAAGGGGTAAACAAAAGTCCAACTGTTTCCCCTAAAAAAAGCCCAAGTAACAATACGTTTACCTCTCCGTGTCTCGTTCACATATCCCTCGACACTCTCTTGCTCCTGTCGGTTGCCTACCTCCTCTTCCCAATGTCTATCTCCGTCGTCCGATTGTCTCCCTCTTCTTCTCATCAACACTCTCCAAGGGCTTCGTCGGATCGCTGACGGTTCTAGCTGATCGAAAACGCCGAGGTTGTCAATAGAGGCGGCGAGCAACGTTCGACATTAGTACACACGATGGCCATGGCTCGCAAGTGAGACAAAAGTCGGCTTTCTTCAAAGGATGAACAAAGGCGATGGAGTGAGGAAGGAAGAGAAGATCGAGAGAATTTGATGAGGTGAGGTGAGATTAGGAGAAATTTATGAAAAGAGGTGAAATGGAAAATTTTTTGGGTTTTTTTGACGTGTGAGAAAACAAACCCTAATTTCAAAAAATTAGGGGTTTTTTCAATCCGATTTTCTTGTAATAAACCAAACATTCCTGACATGTAATAGATTGTGTTTCCTTTCCCTTCAATTTTTCGATCCCTTTCCGTTTACCCTCTACAAACCAAACGGGCCCTTAGTCTTTTAATACTAACCAAAATTAATTTATAAATTAATTTTATCTATATAACCTTCAAGTTGTAGCCGTGAACAACACGACGTGTCTTGCTAGTTTAATATAAAGCTTAATTAAGAATTAATATATCTTCTAAACCTGAAGCAGTTAAGAGCAACATTGTCATTAAGTTCTATTATCTCAATCACCCTATTTTTAATTAAGGATTTTTTTATACTAATTTTTTATTCATAAGTATGACAAGTATAAAATAACTTTGTATTCATAAATATGAAAAATATCATTATATTTATGGTTTTTTTACAAGCTCAATTAGGTAATTAACTAATTTAAGAAGTATAATTGTGGATAAGTCCGCACTATAGTTTTTATTTCCCATGTAACCATCTAAGCCTATCACCCCTCCGCCCTCTTCCCTCCTCAAGTTGACTCTTCTCCCCTTGACCAAGTTGCCTCATTTTTTTACCAACATTGATGACGTTTTTTTGATGGCATTTTTAATGACATTTTTGATGATATTTTTTTGATGACATTTTTTTTGATGTCGTCATAAATGTCATCAAAGGGTTTTACTTGATGACATTTGTTTGTCATCACAAATATCATCAAAGTACTTTCCTTGATAAAATTTGTTTGTCATCACATTCAAATGTCATCAAGGTCCGTTAATGATATTTGTTTGTCATCACATTCAAATGTCATCAAAAGGACCTTGATGATGTTCAAATGTCATCAAAGGGTCTTGATGAAATTTTTTCATTTTTCATCAAAGGGCCTAGCTAGATGACATTCGTTTGCCATCAAATGAATGTTATCTAGGCCTTAATGACATTCATTTGTCATCACAAATGTCATCAAATAGCCTTAAAGACATTTTTATCATTATAAATGTCATCAAAGGATATGATATTCCTTTGTCATCACAAATGTCATCAAGGTACAAATGTCATCAAAACTTTGATGACATTCACTTGTCATCACATTCAAATTTCATCGAAAGGACTTTGATGACATTCGTTAATTTGTTTTCCATCAAAGGGCCTTGGTGACATTCATTTGTTATCAAAAGGCCTTGATAACATTCATTTGTCTTCACAAATGTCATGAAGACACAAATTTCATCAAAAAGGACCTTGATGACTGATAGCTTGCATTTAGGTAGTGTTTATAGAGCACGTTTAGATTTAACTTGTGTCGTTTTAGTTAGTTTTTTTAGTTTTGTTAGTTTGTTAGAAGATTCAAAATCTACACACGTTTTGTTTCATTTTGCAAATTCAAGGATGAATGAGTGTAGATAGGATAGAAAGCAGCTAAGTATGGTGGAGAACGTGATATTATGGACTAGGTCGCACTATTTCAATAGAGAGCGAATGAAAGCACAAAAGGCAAAGCGCGGGTTGGTGCAGAAATAACGCGCCCGCGCATTTCAAGGTCCCAAACTGCACTTTTCTCCGTGTCATTGGAGGTTGTTTACCGACTTATGTGTCGCGTGTTTGGATAATTTTATGTATATTTGGATATGTTTTTATAAGAATATCATTTGGAGATTATCTTGGGATATTAAGTTTTTCTAGTTTCTATCTTTTTCATAATACATAATTTGGAGAACAAGTTGGTTGTTTTGAGAGCTTTTTTAAGGAAGACTTTTGAACCCTAATTTGTAAGTTCTTAATTTTGAGTATCTAGTTTCTCTTTTGTTTAATTAATTGATTAAAGTTATGAATCATATATTATTGTGAGATGGGATTGCTTCTCTATAATCTTGAATATTGTTTTCCCTTTTGCTTAATTGAATAAGGTTTGTCTAGGGATTTGTTAGATTGACCACCTAATAAGAGTTCTACATTAATCTACAACTAAATCTGATTAAGCACCAGTTGTAATTGATTAAATAAAGTAGAATCTATGATTGTTTAAACTCGGTCGAGCTATTCAGTTATAGAAGAGAAGAAATTTACAAATCACTTAGATGTCTGTTGCTCTAAGTTATTATTTCTATCGATACTTGGAACATAAAGTTGGTGTTTAATTGAATCTAGAATATCTTCTAGATTGTTTAATGATTACGGTTGTTAGACTTGTAGTTCTAATAACTAGAGTTGAAGTTTGGAATAGAATTCCACAATAGATCATTAAAGAGAAAAGAGAATCAATGATCAATACAAATATTCACAATGGATATTAATTAGTTGAACATATTCTTCTCATACTTTACATTCATAATCATAATCACATCCATACTTTACTTTATCTAGCATATTAGTTCTAGTTAAAAAAACCCAAACCATAAAACCCCCCTTTTCATTCTCCTACTTAGCATTCAAGTAAACACAAGTCTTTGTGGGATCGACCCTTGCTTGCCAACTTTACTATGTTTGGTTAGTTAGGTTTCTTTGGTAGGTATTAACGACTTCAAAAAATACTTCGTCAATGACATTCATTTGTCACCACAAATGTCATCAAAATGGCCTTGATGGCATTCGTTTGTCATCAAAGGGCCTTGATGACATTCGTTTCTCATCACAAAATGTCATCAAATGGCCTTGATGACATTCGATTGTCATTAAAAATGTCATCAAAGGGCTTTCCTTGATGACATCGGTTTGTCATCACAAATATCATCAAAGGGCATGATAGTTTTGTCATTACAAACATCATCCTTCTCCTGGCCGCGTTTTTCGACCGACTTCTTGTTCTTGTCTCCTTTTTGCTCATTTTGGCCTACTGTACACAACAGTCTCAACACATAACCGCTATGAACCGAAATGAAGCTCATATTCTGCCTCGGGTTGAGCTCTGCTTGAGAAAGAAATTTGTGTGAGTCCTTAGCTTCCAATTTACCCATAACATTGGCAATTTGGCTTACTTTGGTCTCCAGATTTTGGATGCTAGACTTAGTTTCATGCTGGAATTGGCTCATTGAGCTTTGCATCATAGTCATGCTCTACATAAGAGTCCTAATCATCTCATCTGTGGACATTGATGAATTCTTATTTGCCCCTTGATTTCTACGATTAAAAGGTGGCCTATATGGAGGTAGACCACCTTGTTGATTATACTGCTGATTATTCTGGTTCTCATACCTCAAGTTAGGATGATCCCTCCACCCCAGATTATAGCTGTTGGAGTAGGGTTCATATCTCAACCTAGGTGGGTCATAGCCTCCCACTGCATTTAAATATGTTTGTTGCTCCTGGAGTGTAGGACATGCATCGGTTTGGTGTAGACTATCTGAATAAATTCCACAAGCCTTCACATGTCGCCTCCCACCCGATTGAATCAATTGTTTCACCATATTTTTAATTAAGACATATCTTCTTGTAATGATGAATTAGCCACAACTGCATTTGTTGATCTAGAGCCAATTCTCTTGTTAAATTGTCTTGATCCCTCAAACAACTCAATGAATAGATCAAATAGCTTATCAGGGGTCTTGTTGAGAATGTTACCCCCACATGCAACATTGACCATCCTTCTCTCATCATCTAAAAGGCCTCCAAATTTGAATACCCATGGTAATGACAATTGGAGATCAACCTCTTAAATCTCTCAAAGTATTCGTACAAGGTCTCATATGAGTGTTGCTCAATGTTGTTATGCTCTTCATTAGATTGTTGAGCCTTGTAGTTGGGAAGTATTTCTCCAAAAAGGATTTTTTCATCTCCAAAAAGTATCAATACTCTCTGGATCCAAGTAGTAGAACCAATCATTGACCTGATCCTTGAGAGAGAAAGGAAAAGTCCTCAGCTTGATTTGGTCCTTAGTGACTTTTGTAGGCTTCATGCTCGTGCAAACGACATGAAATTCAAACAAATGCTTGTTGGGATCCTCATCATTCAACTCATGAAATTGGGATGGAAGGTCATCAACCCAGATTTTAACTCTAATTTGACCCCATTTGCTTGCTCAAGGAACTGCACCGCTAGGAGTTGTTGTGTCAGAATCGGTGCAGTTAGTTGTCTAAGTGTTTGATCACCCATCTCAGTTGCTTCAGTCTATTCAAGATTAAATAGTAATGTGCGCAAGTGATTGTGAATCTCCTTCCTTAATCTGAAAAGTGTCTTGTCAATATTTGGATCGAATAGCAAACAAGATGAATTAATGGCACGACTATGAACCATAAGACAGGTTCACACCCAAATTAGCACAAAAAATAAACACACAAATAGCATCGATTCCTCGGCAACGATGCCAATACTACTTGAAAATAGTGTCCTACCATTCTTGGAAGCCCTAAAAGAGACCCGAAAGCTGGAAAATGATAAAGGACCCTTTGAGATGTTTAGCTAATGTGAGGTGAATATTCTGTTATTGAAATTGATCAAAAGTTTATCTCGCTATGCTAAGTTTTTGAAAGATCTCTACACCATCAAGAGAGGCCAGAAGGAAAATAGTAAGAAGCATGTGAAAGAAAAAGAACATGTGTATGTTGTATTTTAAAAGCGAGTGCCCAAGTGAAATGACCATGGCATGTTCACCATCCCATGTGAGATCGGGGGCCCCAAAGTGAATGAAGCACTGATTCATTTGGGTGCGTTGGTCAATGTCATGCCTTACTCTTTATACAAGAAGTTTGTTGTGGTTCCTTTGCAAAAGGTTTAGACCATTATTGAGTTGGCAAATCATTCCACTATCAGACAAAAAGGAAAACTTGAAGATGTTTTGGTTAAAGTGTATTCACCGTTGACTTTCTGATTTTGGATATGGAGTCGAGTGATGACAGAGCCTCTATGTTGCTCGGGAGGACATCCTTAAGGACTACCAATACCAAGATAGACATTCCTCAAGGCATTATCAAGATGGCGTTCGACAAGAAGGGCGTCGAATTCCATAGCTACACTCCTTCATGATCTATAATGCATCAAGCTAATGACGTTGAACAAGCGCTTCTTGGGAGGAAACCAAAGGATTAGAGTAGTTTAGTTTGCATTTTCTTTTGAAAAAAATTTAGGAATTTCGATTTCAGGTCGCATGTCGTAAAGTGCAGTTTGGGACATACCAGAACGCGACGCGTTCTTGTGTCCCAACCCGCGCAATTACGACAGAGAGTTCAAGGACAAAATGCAAGCTCAACAAAGAAGAACGCGGTCGCACTTTCCCAACACTAAACTGCGTTTTTCCGCGTTCCAGTAATTTACCCCGAGACTCCGACACGTTCTCCAAGTTTTACACAACCCGAGTTGTTCATTCTCTCTCTCACCCTCTTGCCTCCTTCCACCATTGTTGGCCATTCAACCTCTTTCTCTACTCAAATCCAAGCACAGAAACAAAAAATCTCCCAAATTCAAGTAAGATTTCTCACTTTTGTTCTCAAATCTCATTCTATTTGTGAAATTATTAGCCCGATTTCTAGATCTAGGGTTTCATAGAAATCTTAGATATACTTATTTTTAGGCCGAAATGTTCAATTTTGCCTCTTGAATTCTCGATTATTTCATGTTTCAAAGTTAGTTTTATGTTTTATTTGAGTTATTTTAATGATTTGAGACTAAACCTAGGATTGTTTGCAGAACGAAGAGGGTGATCTCGTAGTTCTTGGTCTGTGAAAATGCGTTGTTAGGTGCTCCATTTTTTTCCATTGAGGCCAAACCTAAACCTATGCTCGAGAGATAGCTGTACATACACTGATAAGGGGTGTATGGATTCTCGAGAAGAGAGTAGTTGTAATGCTCCCCCGTACCGCCTAGATCCCACGAGTGAATCGAAAGTTGGATCGACATTGGATCTCACTTGAATCGCCCCGGTTTGGTTAATACTAGTATAATATTCATTAAAAGGGTCAATTAGGATGGTGCTTTATGTATATATATTTTGGTTAGATCAGTTTAATGTTTGATAATTTGGTTAATGTGGTTTATTTCCTATTCTTGTTTCATGTCGATTAAAGCTGTTTAATGACGGTTACGTGGGTTACTAGTTGAGTCTCGTTTGAATAAAAATATGGGAAATTTCTTTTGGTGCCCCTCTGTTTTTTACTTTTCCTTTTGGTATCCAAGAAATTTTTTTATTCCTTTTAGTACCCTTCAGTTTTTGTCAAATTCCTTACCATAATCTTAAGTCTATTAAAATACATTTTCCACCCAATTTATCTTAATTTTCATTAAAAAAATAAAAATATTTGTTTTACTCTCCGTTTTACTCGTACCTTTCTCCAATTAAAAGTTCACAACACCCAGATTGACATGAATACCAGGGATGTATCTTTATAATCAATTATATATAAGAGTACGTTTATAATCAAACATGATTAGTGCTTAAATCTTGTTTGTGTTTGATTGTACATGATCTGAGTCGCTACATAACGACTTGTGATTCATGCATCGGTCGATCAAATTGGCAGAAAAAGCAGATGCAATTAGTCCGATTGACATTCCAGATTCGAAACTAAACATGGATTCAACCCCAAAGCCGCCGAAATGGACGAAAGGAAGAGTGTAGATAACGATCAAGAATATTCAGAACAACGTGACGTTCTCGAAGCGTCGGAACGGGGTTTTCAAAAAAGCCATCGAACTGCCTTCTCCGAGGTCATTCGACCATTCAAACAGTGACTCCCGCTACCTCCACGGCGGCGACGGTGACGCCCCTTCTTCTCTGGCGATCGAAGACGACGACAACCGGAAGCCGTATTGGTGGGACAGCCCTATAGAGGAGTTAGGGTTCGAAGAAGTGAAGAACTACTCGGTGTCCCTGGAGCAGATTAAGTGCAATGTAAAAAAAGAGTAAAAAAGGGTTTTTTATTTTAATTTTTTAACGGAAATTAGGTTAAATTGGATGGAAAATGAATTTTTAGAGACTTTGGGTTACGGTAAGGAATTTGTCAAAAATTTAAAGGCACCAAAAGGAATAAAAAAAAATTCTAGGTACCAAGAGGAAAAGTCAAAAATAGGAGGGTACCAAAAGGAATTTCCCTAAAAATATTGATAGTAGCTTGTTATTATTGTTTAGGATTTGTAGTGCTCGAGTTAATTGAATTATCTATGATTCGAATATTGCTTGGATCCAGTGAGTTGCTTGAAAACTTACTTAGTTAATTATTTATAATATGCGTGACATAAATGTGCATTGTGTGTGAAGCATGTTTGTTTGAAAATATTCATTTTGTCTTGTTTACAAAAATGGTTTTTTTTGTTCTTGTTTAATTATTAAACGGCGAAATTTTGCGCACTCCGTTAATTCGCTCGAGGAAAACGAAACGTGTAGCTATTTTTACGCTAATGAAAGAAGGGGCTTTTTCGCAAGGATGTCCGCAAATTCGAAGAAGTTATCGCGGATCGGATGCCCACTCCAGTATGTGCGGATCCTAAACCTGCCCATGAATATACGGCTTTTCTTGTGCGAATTTGAAACCCACCCATATTTTGTAACATTTTCTTGTTTAGGTTTGAAACCCGCCCATATTTTATGCCATTTTCTTGTGCGGATTTAAAACCCGCATATATCATAGTACACAACACAAAATTAAAAGTGCGCAAACGAACCGCCATATTAAAACATTTTTAGAAACTTTGGAGAAATTCGAACTTCATTTGGATTTGCATGGAGATCGATAAGACAAAATCGAGATTTCAATCTAGAAGGTGATGAGGCAAGAAATGAACATTACAAGATCAAAAAAAAAAGCCAACTGATCTATGGCTCGATCATGCACCCTATCACGCGATCATGCGTGTGTTAATGAAGAATTTCTCGGATCGGGTGCTTAAGCCCCTCGATTGTGAGTTGGATGCACAATCGTGTTTTTGGCCTAAATTATAGGCTTTGGTCATGCACCTAAGGCATACAATTTTGTGATTTCCCTCAATGTATAGCTTTGGTCGTACGATCGCTCGATCCTAGATGCTTTATGTCATAATAACTTTTGTAAACTGGAACTTGTTAGGGTTTGAGACTGAAAAGTGATAACTTTAATTGGTAAATAGATAAAGGTTGAGACCGAAATGTGATAGTTTCTATTGCAGTCATAGGATTTGCACCTGAGAATTCATCATTGCGAAAGTATCTTGTTAATTGGATTTCGCGTGAGTCGAATTTTGGATAAGTCGGGTTTCAGGGTTTGTCAGATTTCGAGTTTAGTTGGATTTTGGGTGAGTCGAGCTTTAGTTTTTTTCGGATTTCATGTGAGTGAGATTTTAGGCTTAGTTAGATTTTGGATATGTTTAGGTAGATTTTGGGTTAATCGGATTTCATGTGAGCCGAATTTTGATTGAGATCATATATCGAAATATGATTTTTGTAGTTTAATTACTTTAAGTCTAAATATTCCATGTAAAATTAAATTCAAAACATAATTATAATCTCTCCGTTTCACAATACATGTCCTTTTAGCCATAATTCTTTGTTTCATAAACATGTCTTTTTAACTATTTTGGTCTCTACTTTACATATTTACCCTTATAATTAATGATAAGCTATTAGTAGTGGTTTTCAAAAAAGTGAAAAAGTAAGATAATAATTGAGGGTATATTAGTATTTTTGATAGCTTTCTTAAATAATGTGCAAATTGCTAGAAAGACATGTATTATGAAACAGAAGGAGTATTAAATATTTTCACTATTATTAATATTTTAAAAACATAATGTAACTTTAGAATGATTTCATGTTCGGTATCTTTGGATATTTCTTATGAGTTCCGATCGCATCACTTTGGATTTTTGGATGATTTTCCATCGGGTATCTTCGAATTACCGAATGCTTTCGAATCGGGTAGCATCAGGTATTGAGTTAAATAGGTCTAGTCTATTTGGATATAATCAGTTTTGGATTAATCGTGGGTTTGAGCTTTTTACTAGTTTGGGTGAAATCGATTCGGGTCAAACCTGTTTCAAGTATACACTTTTTTAGTTTTTTTTCGGGTGTTAAGTCCTTTTTGGAGTTAGGTGGGTCGAGTCGGTTTCTCACTACACCATTCTGCAGATTTAGCGACCATTTCATATGGTCGCTAATTAGTGACCATATGGCCGCCAAGTGGTCAGAAAAACGGAAAAAAATAAAAATAAAAACACATTAGCGACCACTTGGTCGCTAAAAACTGTGTCCACTTGGTCGCATAGCTTATTTGGTCGCTAATATTGCGCGAGCGATTTTGGCGCCAGATATGGTCGCTAATTTTTATGACCATGTGGTCGTAGACCACTTGATCTGTGTTAGCGGCCACGTGGTTGCTATAATTAGCGACCATATGGTCGCTGACATGGATCAGGTGGTCAGCGACCACTTGGTTGCTAAGATCTGTGACCATATGATCGTTGACGTCTGGCGCCAAAACACCAATTTTGGCAGGCAACTACATGGTCGCTAAATACAATATTTGGTAAAATTGTCGTCATTTCAGCATCTATACCTAGCTTTGTAAAACTTCATTCTCATACCACCACCTTCACACAACCTCATACATAGCTCTCTACAAAAAATATTTCACAAAAGGAAAAAAGAATCATTCACAAATCTGAATTGCTTCTAGGGAGGAATTCCATCATATTTTACCGATAGCTTCATTACATGTATGTATTTAAAACTTTTTCGTCGTATTTTAATTCGTCATTATATCTTTTTACACAAATATTGTTGGTAGAAAATTTTCGTTTATATAATTATAAGAGATTGTGTTATGTAATCGTTAAATTCATATAGTATAGCAAATGGTTGAAAGAAACTTAGCTTTCACTTGTGTTTTCCCTATGGCCACATCGACCATACTCCTGGAATTTTTGTTTACAATATGTT
The DNA here is from genome assembly GCA_964016875.1 of Fallopia convolvulus. Classification (NCBI taxonomy): domain Eukaryota; kingdom Viridiplantae; phylum Streptophyta; class Magnoliopsida; order Caryophyllales; family Polygonaceae; genus Fallopia; species Fallopia convolvulus. The sequence continues at coordinate 38,595,213 of OZ024721.1, forward strand.
TTGCATATGGCGACCATATGGTCGCCATGCCCTGAAAACATTTGGCGACCACGTACGTGGTCGCTGGATGTTTTCCACGGTATTGGTGACCGTGTGGTTGCCACTTTAGTTTGGTCGCTAATGTTGGTGACCACTTGGTCGCCACCCGATTAGCGTCCAGCCTTTTAGCGACCAGAAAGTGGTCGTTAAATCGATTTAGCGACCATTTTTCCGATTTAGCAACAACTTTTATTGTCCAGCCTTTTTTTGTAGTGTCTCGGTTTGGGTCAAGTTTTGACAATCCTGCCATAGAGTCGCCAAATTCGACACCTTTGACTACATGTACTACAACTGAACCCGTACACTTGTGGGGTTGGATTTGGATCTATCATACATACTTATGACTGATGTTAATTAAAAACTAAAAGAGTTGGAAATCGATGCACAATGTGCATTAAAACACCGATGCATATTTAACTAGTTTTAATGTATAGAAAACTATTTTCGACGCAAATTAAAGACAAAATCTATGCATAGTCTAGGCATATTCCCTAGAAACTAAATTTTTGAAAAATATGCAAATAATTTGGAAAAAAATATACATGTTCCATTTTTTTACCTTAATGAAAGGTTTAGGGATTTTCCTTTTGGTGCCCTTAATGTTTGAGCTTTTCCTTTTGGTGCCCAAAAAAATTTCGTTTTCCTTTTGGTACCCCTGTGTTTTGTACTAGATATTCGTCGTAACCTAAAGTGTATAAAAATCCAAAATTCCATCCAAAATATTAATATTCCGTTAATACCTTTAAAAAATCCCAAAAAATCATACTCCCTCCGTTTCGCAAAAGATGTCCTTTTGGACAATTACAAGATTATTAAGGAAATTTATTTATACCTAATATGCTCTCATTAAATGACTTTACTTTATTAATGTGGCCAATTACATGGGAAAATGAAAAAAAGGGAACCCACTTTTTAGGGGCATAATCGGAAAAAATTGAAAAAAAATGGTAAAAGGAAAACTTTTATGAAAAATGCTAAATAGCCTAAAAAGACATCTTTTACAAAACGGAGGGAGTATTAGTTATTTCTTTCACATTAAGTCAAAAAAATCAGGGTGTGTGTGCGTGCGTGCGTGCGTGTGTGTGACTCTTTTAGGCTCAGCCAAAATGGAATTTGAAAGGTAGAACAACAATGGCTTTAGAATTTAAAGGTGGAATTGAATGGGGAAAGGTTTAACTGGCTTTTGATTAATTTGTCTCAGGAGGAGATATGGGGAAATCTTGGCACTTTATGAAGGAGGGAGAGGAAAAGGGGGGTCTTTGGGCTTGCAGCATCCAGATTTACCCTCGTCTGTTTGCCTGGAGCCATGTATACCTCAGTTTTGCTTGTGAGCTTAGGTTAGTAGCTGGAGAGGCCAGATCTGGATTTGAATTTGACATTCCATCTTTCACTGCCATAAAAGGATCTGGATTTGAGTCATCGTCGCACTCCCATGCCGGATCTAGGTCATGGCCTTTGAAATCCGAGTCATCGTCGCATTGCCATGGATGGATTTGAATTTGACATTCCATCGTTCACGATTTGAGGACCTCTCTGCCCATAGATTCCAACCCATCGATATAATTTCTTACTTGAGGGTTTCTTCTTTTTGTGGCTCGATTTACCCATAAAAACAACAACACGATCTTGAACGTCCTCCGGAAAAGTTGGTCCGACCTGCCGCCGTCGGCCAGACAAATTGTATTTGTATTGAAATTTGGATTTTTTTGGGGATTTTTTAAGGTATTAATGGAATATTAGTGTTTTGGATGGAAATTTGGATTTTTATACACTTTAGGTTACGCAGTAAATCTAGTACAAAACACATAAGCAAGAAAAAGAAACCGATATTTTTTTGGGCACCAAAAAAAAAAAACCCAAACCTTAAGGACACCAAAAATAAAATCCAAAAGGTTTATTTTAAAACGTTGATTTTTTATATAAAAATAAACGAGATTCATTTCTATTTCAATATAAGCGGACATTCTCATTTTACCTTTCACCTTATTTAAACCACTCATTTCGTGATTATTGCTTTGCACCAAATAAAACAAAATTTGTTAAATAACCAATAACATGTTGAATTCACGTGATACTCGCGGGATAATTTTACTAAAAATTATACAATGTTATGATATTAATATAAAATTTAAAATACTTACATATAATATCACAATAAAATTATGTAATTTATATAAAAACTTTAAGATTTCACCCCGTATTTTAATTGAATATGTTTAAAAATATTTTCATTATTTGTTGAGATTTTTCCAAATATTTAGATTAAAATTATAATTTTACTTGAATTGAATATTTTTATTTATTTTTTTATTTTTTGTTAAGATATTAATATGAATAAAATAATCAGTTTTTATAAAATATTTACAAGGGTTATGAATTAGTGTTTTTATCTTTTATTTCGTAATCAATATAACAATATGTTTAAATATAGAGAATATTAATGTAAAGATTGGTATCAAAGATAATATAGAGAAAAAATAAAAACAATATAATACTATAACTTAAAGATAGTTATGGTAGGATATCTAGAAAGAATAATATAACTTATTAAAATATTTTTTAATGTTAATTTATTAAAATATAGGTAGATATATCAATGTATACTAATATATATTTTATATTCTATAAATAATTTATTATATTATAAAATATCAATGTATACATAAAAAATCATATACTTGAAGTCCAAGTCTTGTAAAAGTTAAAACATATTGTTATGTATAAAATTAATATAAAAATATTTGCATATGGATCTAGTTTTGTTAAAAGATATGCATAAAATTAATATAGAAAGTCTCATATAGAAAGTTATATGGATAAAAAATTATATAAATATGTTATCATTGTTATAAAATCTATTGGATGTATACAAGAATAATACTATAAGTTATTACAATATTTTTAATTTTTAAAAATTTTATAATATTTATTAAAAATTAAAAATATCATAATATTTAATAAAAAATTAAAATTAATTTATTCAGGCAATTTGATTGATATAAAATGTATAATAAATATATCATATATTATATAATTAATTTATTATATTAGAAAATATCAACATATAGATAAGAGATTATATACTTAAAGATCAAATACTGTTACAAGATAAAAAAAAATGTGCATAAAAATACTAACATATAGATAAAGATATTATAATATAAAAAATTTGTTATTAAAAATTTTGATATTTTTTTGTTAAGTAATACCACGTGGCGTAATTTTTAAAACAGGCATAATTTCTTCTTTATAATATACCATGTAGATTCACAGTTGTATTGCATGCACTCGTTGAAAAATGAGGTAAGTCATGTATGTGCACACAGATCAGCCCGGAGTGACAACAGCTATACAGTCAAATCGTATAAATTAAAATCGAAGAATATCATAGAAAGATCTTACGTTAAAGAAGTCTAATTAATAATTTGTAAGGCACATATTTAATTAAATAATTTGTATGGCCAGGATTGATCGCTCCTGTAAAACACCGGATTCGAAGGGGAATCCAAGAGGAAGCATCCAACGGTCAACATCTGTCGCAACGTTTATTTGAAGTAATCCCTACGTACCATAAAAATAATATTCAAAGGGTCCGGATCCAACGGTCAGAATCGAATCGGCGGCTACCGCCCCAGCAGCGCTTCTGCCCCCGCAGCTTTGGACCAATGAAGTAACCGACCCCATCTTTTGTCGGTAAATTACAAGAAATTCCAAAATCCCAACAATTAAATGTCAAATTTTTAAAACCCTAAAAAAATCGACGTTCATATCACGGAAATTGATTTTTAGAATGAGTCGTTGGAGCCTCTTTCTATTTAAAGGAGGAATCTCTGAGAATACCCATTGATTTGAGAAATAACTCATTAGTAAAGTTAGGGTCTTTCAAGATCGATCATTACTTCTTTTTCCTTGTCTAATTTCGATTTTAATTTGTTACAGTTTATTCATATGGTCTACTTCTTTTAGCTTGATATATAGATTATTACAATGAATGTATAGATAGATTCCACTAAATTTTGTTGTATAGAAATTCTTCTCCCCCCTAATTATGTTTGGATTACTAATAGAACATCCAAGATCTTGAGTGAGGGTTTGATCCGTTTTTAGTTGAGATTATACCCAAATTTATAGCATAAAGAAAAGTTAGAAAAAGATTAGAGCTATGGAGGCAGCACTGTTACATTCATCCACAGATCAAGAATCCATGCCGTCTTACAAAAAGGCGAGAAACCCAAAGAGAAACAACAACAGCAACAACAACCAGCAACCGCGATCCTTCATCCCATCAAGAGCCAACAACTTGTATCATGCCGAAAGCTTGCCAAAAACGGAAATGATGGTGAACGGAGGTGTGTTTTCGAACCCTCCATTCCCACTCTCTTCTTCTTTGCCTCGTCTCAACTCTTCTCCTTACCCGCTTCGGTTTCACCAACCGCCTCTCCTTCCTCTTCCCGCGAGTACCTCTTCTAGACAATTCCGATCTCTTCCTACATCTGGCGGTGCAACCCAGCTCACTCCTACTCACAAGAAGCACAACAAAGGAAACAAGAACCAAAAGGGTAAAAAATCTGTGAGCAACAACAGATTAGGACCCAACCCCGAGACTCTACCTAAGGATCTCAACAAGCTTTCTGGGTCGGTTTTTCCTGAGGCTCCTCCTCCAAGCAGTTTGCCTATGCCTAGGTTTTCATTGAAGCCTAAGATGAGTTGCAGGGTTGAAGCTAGCGGTTCCGGCAGCGGCGGTGTTTGTGTTGGTACTGCTGGTGCCACCGGTAATTTATGTCGGCTTCTCAATCTCCGGTGAAGCTAGCTACAAGGACAAGCAGATGGTGTTGTGTTTTGATATCAAGCTGGTTGTGTTGAATTTGTGTACGTGTTGTTATAATCTTTATATTGATTTATGCACCCTTAACAGTTTTTAAATCTTGGGTTGCATAACTTCTTCCCATTTCGATCTTCATTAGCTAATAGCTAGAGCTGTTTTAAATGTTAATTTGCTTCACATTAAAAGTTTTTTTACTTTGTTTTCTGAATAAAATCATCTATGTTATTTCCATACTCGTTTACTCTTGTTTTTTTACTTGGTCACATCTATCATCAACCAGACAGACCAAATTGAACCCAGTTCTTAGAAATTCAATTATTACTTCAAATAAATCGGTATTATTAAAAACATTGAATAAATTTAGGTATTGTAAAAACTTCCCACGGACGAAATAACACACACTTTCTCATTGTTGTTATTAGAATTTCGGTTCAAATTGTCTTTACGGTCGAATAAAATATACTTAACCGGCTTAATTTTCTAGTATGTACTAGTTGCATCCGTCGTACCATGTACGACTACGATTCTATATTTTATAGATATTATAAATAAGATATTAATAAATTAAAATATAATATAAATTTTAATATAAGTAATTTATTGTTCGTAGAATGTATAATTTTTTAATCAATATAAATGATTAAATTTAATGTTGAGAATGAAGATATATTATTAAGATAAAATAATTACATTTCTCTTTTTCCTTAATGATATTTTATAGATATTTAATTAAAAAAAGAAGATAAAATATGAATAAAATTTTTATATATTCAAATATAGAAGAGATAAGAATTTAAAAAAATAATAGTTACTTAATAAATAAGATATAATAAAGTGTGAAAGATAAAGATAATTTAATTATATAAATATTTAAAATTTAATTAATTTAATTTAAGATGGGTCACCAAACTCATTTTGTGGTTCGATAAAGTAAAGGTTAGATAAGATTAAATATTATATTATTAATATTTTATTACTTTTCATGTACGAAAACTTAGAGATTATCAAATATTTGAATATATCTATTAAACATTTTCTTATCTATTTTTATTAATTTAAAAAATTTAAATATTTATCATTAATTTTTTATTATAAAAGAAAATATATCTATAAATAAATTCGTCAAAAGATATATGCTATTAGATTTGTATTTATTTTAAAATAATTTATCTTTAAATTTAAATACTTGTATAAGGAAGCTTTCAAAAGATATTATTATAGGAGTACTAAATAGATATTTGTTTGATGTCAGAGATAAATTTAAATAGTTAAAAAATTTAATAGAAAGAAGTTATAATAATAGAAATTGATATTTTTTTTAAATATGAGGTGGGGCCAGAATCGTTCTGGTGGCTCGAAAAGGGACAGCTTTAATATATAGTTATAGATTCTTGTACGGGTTTTTGTTTAAACAAAATAATAATAAAAAATAGGCTTTAAATACATTAATCATCCATGACATATAATCATATTTATACTAAATATAGAAATTTTGAATAAATATATAAAACAACAAAACTATATAAATTATCATATTCTTATCATTTAAAATAATAACTATTTTATTGATATTATGAAATAAATTAATAGGCAAATGTGATATTTTAAATAATTATGAAAAAGACAGATAAAAATATAAGATTTGTAATTAATTATATATATAGAGCTCAACCAATTAAAATGTTCTTAATTAAATTTTAACCAATTATAATATTTTAATACATAAGGATCATATGGTTGATATATATATATATATATCAATAAAAATGATACTAACTTTAAGTTTAGATAATGCTAAAATTTTAAAATTTTCATGATTTTAGAGAACCTTCCACATTGATATTATAAGAATCTTGTATAAGAAATTAAAATTTTAAATCCACGTTTAATCGTGCAAGAGGATGATTTTTTTAAAAATAAAGTAAATAAAAAAGGAGTAATTTGTATATATTTTGGGATAATATTACAATCACCATAAATAAACAATAAAGTATATAAAGATGAAAATGTTTTTGTAAATATATATGTAATCTTTTAACAAAGTAAATGAGTTATCTATGCCTTCCAAATATACCTCATATAATATTATTATAAGTAATATAAGGGATATTATTATAATATTTAAGGGATGTAAATACTAAAAAAAATTAAGGGCAAAGAGGTCAATGGAAAAATGAATATGCCTACGTGGCATAGTTAAGATGAAGAAACATTAGATAAAGAGATTCAACTTTCATTATAGTATATTGATTAAATGGGACAAATGACTTAGCCATTATTCTAGTCTATGGAACCCTCTCGTACAAGACCTTAAAGTTCTGGGTGCATTCGGATGTGATTCGTCGAGAGGGTGTGGGCTAGAGTTGCGATTTGATCGGCCGCTTGGTTCACCTTTGTGAAAACGTGGTTAATTTGAATTGCTTGAAAGTTTTTAGGAATTACAAGGATATTAGAGATAAACATCTTGATCTCCCTGGGGCAGTGGCAGATTTTCTTGATGAAGTTGATTACAACCTCATTGTCTCCTTCAATGTACATGTGTTGGATTCCCAATTCTCCTACTTCTTGAATTCTCATTGAAAGCAGGACAACTGGCAAAATACATTGACCATCTAGACAACTACGTAATGTACATGTGTTGGATCACTATCCCAATTGTATTGCTTCCACATTTTCCGGCTCCAATAGAGATGGGAGCTCCATTATGGTCTCGTATAAATTTTCAAAGCTCGTTTGTGGTTTGTCCCATTTAGTGGTTTCTCGGTTTTTTCGAGAATTTGATCAGCTTTGCTTGTTTTTCCCTTTTCCTCATTTTCTTCATTTGTTTCATTTATCCAATTTTTAATTTTTTGCTTGATATATTCCACCACGTCTTCGATAGTTCAACTGGTGTTTCATGGTAAATGATCTTATTACGGTAATGCCATAGGCACCGCCAGATTGGTGCAAGATGTGTGAACTCTTGTTTAGTAGTTTTGGATTTTATTTTTGCTAAGGTAAAAGTAAAAGATTTATTGCTTGGATCTATTCCATTACGTATTCGTCCGGATGGTCGGTGTATTTTGCCAAAATTGTTTGTATAGTGTACAAACATTTTAGGAACAAGTGATAGTGATCTTCATATGGGTGACTATAAAGGGAGTTGCCCATAGGCACCGCAATATGCTTATCTGCCAGTCTTGATTTTTTGCGTAAGCTATTTTTACAAAGTTTCCATGAAAGAATTTAAACTTTGGGGTAGATATCCAACCTCCAAATGAAACTGAAATTAACATTTAGTTGCTCGTGGGATTTTGAGATCAGTTCTAGGGTGGGTGCTTTGGAGAACCATAGTTTTTACTAGGATACCAGTATACTATATCTCTATTTAAGTTGGGGTATGAGTGTGAATCACTTTTTGGACTAATTCATTTGGGGGAATTTGTTTCAATTCTTCTTCTTTACATTTTTTATTTTCATCAATGAATTCATCTACTTGGAGATTTGGGTTCGTCTTTGTAGGAACCAGGTTTGCCAAATCTCCCAAATGTGTTTCCATCACCAATTTGGGTTCGTTTGGAGTGACCACACAATCAAATTCATTTGGATTCGTCTTTGTGGCTTAGTTTTTATCCATTGGTCGCTCCAAAATTTTGATTGTGTTTTCATCACCAATTTGCCAAATAAGCCCTGCTGAAAAAAAGTATCTTTTAAATCCATAAGATTCCTCCATTGCCATGATTTGTTTTATTTTATTTCATAGTGAAAAATGTCTATAGTGCGGAGATTTCTTTCTGTGACAATCCGAACCCAAAAATTTTTGGGTTCTCCCAAAATTTTCCAAAGAAGTTTCTTTGTCTTTTTTATTCCAAATCCCCCTTATAGATTTGGTCCCATCCTATTAAGGGTTTAAAGTGTATGTCTTTATTCTAGAGGAAGCCACGCTTTATTTAGATTAGATCTTTATGGATGGACTCCGGTAGTATGAAGCTTTGCATTAGGTATATAGTTTTTGCCTCTAGGTTTGATTTAATAAGCATTGTTCTTCCTTCTTGAGAATAATCGGGTAGCCAAGGTATTTTTCAAGATTGGTCGTGTTTGTGACGTTTAGACCATGATGTAGCATTTGTTTCTGTTGGTTTGTGGCTTTCTTTATAACTTGGAAAGTTGACTTGTTAATGTTTATCCAGAATTTATTTCACTTGTTGGTATACTATTGTGGTGGCTTTTGTTAAGAGGATGATGTCATTAGGAAATGATAAGAAGGGGATCGTGTTTCCTCCATTGACTAGTGTGAAGCTGATTTTCTTAGATGGATGTTGGCTCTTTTGTTGGAATTTTTGTGCTAGAATAGCTTCTCCTATGATAAATACGAATGAGGATAGTGGGTCACATTGTCTACGTCCTTTTTTTGGGAGAAAAATGTATGTGGTGTTGTTTTTTACCAGAACCAAAAAAGAGATTGTTTCAATGCATTCTTTAATCCACTAGATTATCTTTGTACAGAAAATAAATTATTGTAGGATCCTTATTATAAACTCCCATTCAAATCTATCATATGCTTTCTCCATGTCTAATTTAAGGGCCATCCAACCTTGTTTTCCAAGTTCGGATCGAAACGAGTGGAAGATCTCATGTACTATGAGCATATTGTCTTGAATAGCTCTTTTAGCTACAAAAGCATCCTAGAGGGGGTGAATGAATTTTCCCATGCCTTTTTTAATACGTTTTGTGATACTTTTGGTTATTGTTTTATAAATAGTTTAGCATAGGCTTATCGAGAGGTATCTACAAAACCATTCCAAGTGTCCAAAAAAGGTCCTAAAGTGGTTGGAAGATCGCTATATGGATTGAAGCAATCGAGTAGAATGTGGTATAATCACCTTAGCGAATATCTACGAAAACAAGGATTTGTGAGCGTGCAAATAAGTCCTCGTGTGCTCATAAAAAGAACAAAGTCGAGTTAAGTAATCATAGTTGTTTATGTTGATGATTTGAATATTATTGGAACTCCATAAGAGATTTGATTAGCAACTGATTATTTGAAAACAGAATTTGAAATGAAGGACTTAGGAACTACCAAGTATTGTCTCAGCCTACAGTTCGAGCATACAAAGGATGGAATCTTTATCCATCAATCAAATTATACAGAAAAGGTCCTAAAGTGGTTTAATATGGATAAAGCACATCCACTAAGTTCACCAATGGTAGTAAGATCACTAAGTGTAGAAAAAAGAACCATGTCATCCTCGATCAGAAAATAAAGAGATATTATGTCATGAAGTACCATATCTCAGTACAATAGACGCATTGATTTATCTTTCTTCTAATACCCGACCTAATATAGCTTTTGCGGTGAATTTGTTAGCAAGATACAATTCAACACCGACAAAAAGATATTAGGGTGGAGTTAAGCACATTCTGCGTTATTTACATGGAATAAGTGCAATGGGGCTATATTTTCAAAGGTCTAATGAAGGACAAATTGGAAGATTAATTGGCTATAGTGTTGTTGGTTACTTATATGATCCACACAAAGCCATTTCACAAAGATGGTACTTATATATGTATGGTGGCATAGCCATTTCATTCCGTTCAAGTTTCAACAAAGCAGTCCATAGTAGCCACCTCCTCAAATCATACAGAGTTGATCATCTTGTATGAAAATGGAAGAGGAAAGTGTCTTCAAAAATCTTGTGGATTTAAGTTGGATGATGAAAATCCAACAATTATATATGAAGACAATGCAACATGTATCACCAAAATAAAGGAAGGTTATATCAAGAGTGATCGAGTCAAGCACCTATCACTCGAATTTTTCTCTACTCATGAGCTTCAAATCAAAGACGAGACTGATGTTCAACAAATTCAATCAAGTAAGAACTTAGTAGATGTGTTCACTAAATCCCTGCCTATCAGCCTTCAAATAACTCATTCTGTAATAGTCGCTATTTATATATAAAAAGAAACGGTTATTTTATTAATTTAATTATTTCTCTAAAATAACAAGATTATTCTTTATTATGATTTTTCATAATATAATAATAAATTTTGTTAAAAATTTAACTTGATAGCAAATAAAATTTTAAATAATTAATTATAAATAATATTTTGATTTAATTTTTCGTTACATTAAGTTTTAAATAAAAAGGTAAAGGAATGTAGGCAAAAAAAAAGTGCGAGAGGTGGGACTCGAACCCATGACCTCTTGCAATCTCCAAACACCCAACACTCCTTCATTCCGCTATGCTATCAAGACTTTCTTTTCATTAAGGGAAATTAAATTCCTTCCTTCCCTTCTTTCTTTCCTTCTTGCAAGAAGCTCCCATGGTGGGAATTTTAATTTGGCGTAACTCCAATGGAGTTCTCTCCACCTCTCTTCTTCCCCAATTCCTCCTCCTCTCCACCTCCTTTCTCCTCCACGCCAATCCTTCCACCCAATGCAAGCAAGCACACCCTCCACCATTCATGTTTGATCTACCCTTCCATGAGAGGTCAAAACCTTAAAGGTATGGATTGAGGTCCTTCATCCCTCCACTATAAATAGAGGTGATTTTTGATGAGAAAGACATATCAATTTTCTCATCTTTCTCTTCCAATTACACTAAATTCAAGTTTGATTTTCAGCCTTAATTTTTAGTTTAATTTTAGATTTTTTTCACAAAAAAATCCTTTCTCCCTTGTGTAGCCATCGAAGCACCACCGTCGCACCACCACGTCGCCGACCGCCTGTCGTCCGCCGCCCTCGCCGAAGAACCTCCGCCGGTCGCCGCCCAGCCCTTGTGCGTTGTTCGTCCTTGATGTAGTGAAACCAGCCATGTCTCCCACCAGCGTCGAGGAGTTGATTCGAGTACCTTTTGATGGACCAATCACAAGGAATAGAGCTAAGAAGATTGCTTAAGGGACAAGATCCATTCTAGTTCGCTTGGTAGCTATGGTTGAAGAGTCTAACAAGAAGAGATGGGTTACTATGATTCAACATCAAACAAGCCCAAATTCTATTACTTGATTTGATGGGCCGAGTTGCACATAGATGGGGCGCCAATTTGTGTATCTTGGGCCTTGTCTTCCATTATTTCCTATTAGAAATATGGAATAACTTGTCTTACTTTAGGGTTGAATTTAGTAAGTGAACAGGTAAGATAAGTTGTTACATGTGGTCTTAGTCAACTCTTTGACTTGACCATTCTAGAAGGGAAAATATCTATCTTTATATTATTATAGACGTTTTTATGGAAACAATAATAAGGGAAGGGATTCTAGAAGGGAAAACGATTACTAATTGTGATTGAATTTCTGTTCTGATTCATGAAATCTTCATTACGAAAACCATCACCACCAATTTCTTTTCCTTTCCTTCCTGGATTCCCCAAAGGTCTAGAGATATTATTTCCAGTTACTAGCTACTTTTACTCCACGAGCCTGCTTCATTACCACCTCAGGATCACCGTTCAACACTCCTCTCGCTGGCAGAGTAGCCATCCTCGTAGCCTTAGCGTCTTTGAGAGCACAAACAAGGGAAGGGATTCCACCTTCTATTTTAATGTCCAAATTGACTGTACAACCGCTCAATTCGCCTTCTAGATTGTCGCTGAGAGCAAACATGGTAGCAACCTTAAAATTAGTTCTAGCAGCCTACAAGTAACCCAAAAATTATTTTGCTCACAAAATCAAAAATGTTATGAAAAGATTATAAAAGCAAAACCACTTTAACTCTTGAAAGAACTCTTAAACAAACTTTAAGAGAACTTTTAGATCATTAGAAGAGAGGGAGGGAGAGTAAGAACTTTAAAGAGTGTATTTCTTACTCTATTTTGGTGCAAGTTTTACAATGGATGATGGCCATATTTATAGGCCAAAAATGGGGTAAGACTTTGGTAAATCTCCATGATTTATGCATGGAAATAAGGAGGTGAAGAAGGTGAATAATTCACCTTGTACAATTTACTTCCAATCATACATTATACACTTGTTCATACATGATATGTGTGATACATGTGTGTGTAGATAGATGACTTGTAGTATGAAAATTTTGACTTCATAACACTCCCCCTTGAATATTCACCTTCTTTTCATGTTGTAGGATATGGGTAGACGTTGCCTTATTAAAAACCTTGTCATGAAAAACCTAGTGGGATAAAAAACCTGAACGAAGGGAAAAAGAGTGAAACCATTGATCCCATTGTACGCCTTGATGTTGCCTCATTAAAAACCTTGTCAAGCAAAACCTAGTGGGATAAAAACTTGATCGAAGGGAAAAAGAGTACAACGCATATGGTACTCCCCCTGACTTCAACATATGTCTCGAAGTCTGCACATTCCAATTCTGGATACCAGTTCTCTAAATTTCTTGGGGATTAAAGACTTTGTGAACAAGTCAGCCAGGTTGTCATTTGACCGAATTTGTTGGATGTCCACTTCACCAGCTTCTTCCAATTCACAAGTGGAGAAGAATTTTGGAGATATGTGCTTTGTGCGGTCTCCTTTGATGTAGCCCTTCCTCATCTGAGCAACGCATGCTGAGTTATCCTCATATAATATTGTTGGATCATCAGTGATTGGCTTCATTCCACTTTCTTTCTGGATGAATTGAATCATTGCTCGAAGGGACATGCATTCTCTTCCTGCCTCATATAAAGCAATTAATTCTGCTTGGTTTGATGATGTGGCAGTCACGGTCTGCTTTGTTGATCTCCAAGAGATGGCAGTGCCTCCATATGTGAACACATAACCATTTTGCGATTTGGCTTTGTGTGGGTCAGACAAGTATCATGCATCTGCATATCCAATTAAGGTCGCATCCCTTTGGTTACGATAATACAACCCAAGATCATGTGTGCCTCGGAGATAGCGGAATACATGTTTGATCCTATTCCAATGTCTCCTTGTGGGTGCAGTGCTATACATGGACAACAATTTTACTGCAAAAGCAATATCTGGCCTCGTATTGTTAGTTAAGTACATTAAAGCACCAATTGCACTTAAATATGGTACCTCAGGACCAAGAACCTCTTCATCCTCTTCTCGGGGACGAAATTGATCATTTTCTACATTGAGAGATCGAACTTCCATTGGAGAACTCAAAGGGTGTGCTTTGTCCATGTAAAATCTTTTAAGAACTTTCTCAGTGTAATTGGACTAATGGATAAAGATTCCATCCCTTAAGTGCTCAATTTTTAAGCCAAGACAAAGATTTGTTTGTCCGAGATCTTTCATCTCGAATTCTTTCATCAAATATTTCGCAGTATCTTGAAGTTCATTTGGAGTTCCGACGATGTTTAAATCGTCAACATAAACTGCGATAATAGCGAATCCCTTTTCGGATCGCTTGATGAAAACACATGGACAAACGGTGTCGTTCTTGTATCCCTCTTTCTTGAGGTATTCACTGAGGCGGTTGTACCACATTCGCCCAGATTGTTTTAGTCCATACAATGACCTCCTCAATTTTATGGAAAACATTTCTCGAGGTCCACAATTATTGGCCTCAGGTAGCTTGAGTCCTTTTGGGACTCTCATGTAGATGTCTGTATCAAGTTATCCATATAAATATGTTGTAACGACATCCATGAGGCACATTTGTAACCTTTCAAAGACAGTCAGACCAATTAGGAATCTCAATGTAGTTGCATCAACTACTGGAGAGTATGTTTCTTCATAATCAATTCCATGGATCTGAGAAAAACCTTGTGTAGTTGTGCTACAAGCCTTGCTTTACATCTTACAATTTCGTTTTTCTCATTTCGTTTGCTTACGAAGACCCATTTATAGCCAACTGGTTTCACACCATTGGGTGTACGAACTACTGGTCCAAAGACCTCTCGCTTTTCAAGCAATTTTAGTTCTGCCTGAATAGCCTCTTTTCATTTTGGTCAATCGTTTCTTCGTCGACATTCATCGACCGATTTTGGCTCAAAATCATCATCTTCAATTACAATATTACTAGTCACTAAGTAGACAAATACATCATCGACAATTACATCTTTTCGATTTCATTGTGTGCATGTGGACACATAGTTTATGGAAATCTCAAAATTGTCGATATCATTATTCTTGTCTGGAATATCACCCTGTGTTGAGGTATTCTCATTTTCAATATCTTTGCCTTTATCATCATTCTCATGATTCATTGTGGCTTCTCCTGCTATACCCTTTTGGCTCCTTGCCTTTCTTGGTTTTAAATCTTTTGAACCTAATGGTCTACCACCTTTCAACATGTTGCAGACTCGCTTGAGATGGATGCATCTGGCAATCCATTGGGTATTTCAATTCTTGCTGGAGCATTTTCTATAGGTATATGTGATTTAGTTACCTTCTTTGTATCAGTAAATGCATCTGGTAACTGATTTTCAACATTTTGCAAATGAATGATCCGTTGTACTTCTTGTTCACACATTTTTGTTCTTGGATCAAGATGGGATAATGCGGTTGCATTCCATGTGATTTCTTTCACATGTGGGTCCCCATTTTTCTTTTCCCCCCCTAAGGCTGGGAATATATTTTCATCAAAATGGCAATCAACAAATCTTGCTGTAAATAAATCACCAGTTGTTGGTTCAAGATATTTGATTATCGAGGGAGACTCAAAACCAGCATAAATTCCCAATCTCCTTTGGGGTCCCATCTTTGTGCGTTGAGGTGGAGCAATAGGGACATAAACTGCACATCCAAATATTTTTAGATGTGAAATATTTGGCTCCTCACCAGACACAAGTTGCATAGGGGAATGTTCATGGTTTGCACTTGGCCTTAACCGAATTAAGGTTGTTGCATGTAATATTGCATGTCCCCATGCCGATGGTGGTAATTTTGATTTCATCAATAATGGCTTGGCAATCAATTGCAATCGCTTTATCAATGATTCAGCGAGACCATTTTGTGTGTGAGCATGAGCCACTAGATGCTCTATATCAAGCCCAATTGACATACAATAGTCATTGAATATTTGAGATGTAAATTCTCCTGCATTATCGAGCCGGATTTTCTTTATTGTATAATCCGGAAATTGGGCCCTCGATCGGATTATTTGGGCAAGGAGTTTAGCAAATGCAACATTTCTTGTTGATAGTAGGCTTACATGTGACCAACGTGTAGATGCATCAATTAGCACCATAAAGTATCGGAATGGTCCACATGGTGGAACAATTGGCCCACATATATCTCCTTGGATTCTTTCTAAGAATGCACGATTCTCACTTGCAATTTGTTTTTAGAAGGCCTGATAATTAGCTTTCCAAGTGAGCAAGCAGTGCAATTAAAATCACTGGACGGAAGAACCTTAATGTTCTTTAATGTATGTCCGAGTGAGCTCTTTATGATTTTGTGCATCATTACTGCTCCCAGATGACCCAATCGGTCATGCCACAATGTGAATGCAGCTTGCTCATATGACCTTTTGTTAAATATTGCATTGACCTCAAACGGATAAATGTATGTATGATATAATCTGGAGGTTTGTGTTGGCATCCTTTCGAAAATCTGTTTATAGCCAGATTCATGTTTTATGATGCAGAAGTATTCTTTCCCATTTTCATTCATGGTTTCCATATGAAACCCATTTAGGCGCACATCTTTAAAGCTTAGTAAATTCCTTCGAGATTTACTCGAATATAGGGTGTCATTTATTACTCGCTTTGTTTCCTTCGGGAGTAGAATGACAGCTCTTTTAGAGCCTTCGATGAGTTTTGACACACCAGATATTGTAGTGACATTGCCTTCAAACGCTCTTAATTGGGTAAAGTATTCTTTACTCCTCAAGATGGTGTGTGTTGTTGGACTGTCCAAAAGACATTGCTCCTTCCCATCGGGTTTCACTTTAGGTGAGTCCATGTTTTTCTATAAATATAAAGAAAAGGAGAATTAAGACATTAATAAAAGCTTCATATATTATACAAGGATAATTATATTACACAAGTTCTATTATACAAATTCATGCGAAATAAAGTTTAAAGCATGGAATGCAAAAGAAATTGCAAGTATTATACAATAGCATGGGAGATAGTAGAGATATTTAGGGGTTCGTGCTTTTCATTTAAGCCCCTAAGGCATAGCCATCATCATTCTCATGGTTGAGAAAGTCATTAACATCCAAACTAGTCACAAGTGACCTATCCACATCTTTATTATCGATGTAGTTGGTCTCGGTAGCCCTTTCTTTATTCTTTTCAGCTTGGTAGAGCTCCACTACATGTGGAGTTGTGCGGCATACCTTTGACCAGTGACCAGTCATGCCACATCTGTAGCATGTTGATTTGGATTTCTGGGAGGATCCTGATGGACCCGTCTTGAACTTTTGCTTCACATCCCCCTTGTAGCCATGGTTCTCACAGTGATTATCGTGGCTTTTGTTGTAGACTCGGCCACGCCCATGGCCACCAAGACCACCACGGCCACCGCGGCTCCCATAGTTACCACGACCTCGTCCACGCCCATTGTTACAGCGTGATTGCTGCCCACGTTCATTGTCGTTCCTATCATGGAACGCTTTGTTCATAGCATTTGCTTCGGGGCAGCTGTTGAGCCAGTAGACCTTAGGTTGTGGTTTTTCATTAGGAGCTTATTATTCTTTTCAGCAACCAACAATACTTTCAACAAGTCAGAATATCTTTTGAAATTTCTCTCTGTACTGTTGTTGCAATAATATGTTTGAAGCATGCATAGTGGAGAAAGTTTTCTCCAACATCTCTTGCTAAGTGATCGTTTGACCACACAGTCTCAATTGAGAAGTGATCATGTGGATATCACTGTTGTACTCAGTGATGGACTTAAAGTCCTGGAACCTTATAGTGTTCCACTCATGTGTTGCTTGTGGGAGCAAGACTTCATTTTGATGAGCATAGTGCTCATTCAGGCTCTCCCACAATTTTCTAGGATCCTTCGCAAATAAGTACTCAGTTTTGAGACTTTCATGAATGTGGTGGCGGAGGAACACAATGGCTTTTGCCTTTTCTTGTGGGGTGGCACTATTGTTTTCCACAATTGTTTCTTCAAGGCCATTTGCCTTGAGGTGAGCCATGGCATCAACCCTCCATTCGAGGTATTTCTGGCCCGACAAATCAAGGATGTCAAACTCCCTTTTAGCGATATTTGTCATTAGTTGCTACATATAAAGATATGCAAAACAAAGGTTAAAATAATCAATAATATAATACATGAGTCGTGTATGGGACGATTGAAGGACATGTCATATCAAACAATAAATACATGCATGTAGATAATATATTCAAAATGCGCAAAGAATGATTGTGTGAGTCAGAGAAGTAGTCAATCAATATAGATATAGGCATAGGCAATATCGTAAGACAAAAGTAAAAGATCGTACGAAATGAAAGAAAAGTATTTAGCGGGAATTTTGAAATCTTTAAAGTCCTTAAAGTCCTTAGAGTCCGAGGTCCTTAAAGGTCCATAGTTCGAAGTCCTTAAAAGTCCATACAAAGTCTGGTTCCCTTCATCCCCTTTTTCACTTTTTTTTCACTTCCGACCTTATCTCCTTCACCCACTTCCATATTCGACCACCTTTACCAAATTTTTCTTTCGACATTCTCCATGGCCGACGACGAGATTATGCGTCATCTTAGAGCCGGTAATATGAGATTTTTGATTGAGCTTTTCATTTGCCTTGTTCTTATTGTGATTACCAACATCATGCTCATAATCATTTTGGTTAAAACTTACTTCCAATCCAAGTGGTGAAAGTGAAGAGTTCGGAGGTGAACTTGGGTTAAACATCAAAGGAGGTAAGCAAATCTAATGTTTTGTTTGTATCTTGTACATATCCAAAATCATGATTTATTTTTGGTAAGAAATCGTTTCAAATCTAGGAGAAAACGAGATTCTGATGTAGAAGATCCCAAATCGGGCAACTACAGAGCATACTCCTCAAAACGGTTTTAGGAGATAAACTTCTTGCATGATTAAGATTAGGAATAGATAGAGTTTGTACCTTGGTGATTAGAGAAGCTCAATTGGTAATTAGAGACTCGTGCTGATAACGTCTTATGAAAAGATTATAAAAGCAAAACCACTTTAACTCTTGAAAGAACACTGAAACAAACATTAGGAGCACTTTTAGATCATTAGAAGAGAGGGAGGGAGAGTAAGAACTTTAGAGAGTGCAAGTTTAACAATGGATGATGGCCATATTTATAGGCCAAAAGTGGGGTAAAACTTTGGTAAATCTCCATGATTTATGCATGGAAATAAGAAGGTGAAGAATGTGAATAATTCACCTTGTACAATTTACCTCCAATCATACATTATACACTTGTTCATACATGATATGTGTGATACATATGTGTGTAGATAGATAACTTGTAGTATGAAAATTTTGACTTCATAACAAAAAAGTATATATATGGTGGGCTAGAAAATTAACTTGGGCTAGAAAATTAACTTGTGGGATATGTATTATAAATTCTAGGCATGTCCGAAATTAATCCCAAATGGACTATTAAAAAATCCAAACAAGTCCATTTGTGCAACCCATTAGAGTAGCCCATTAAATGAATATTCCAAACCTAAAATTGGAATATAGATTAGAAAAATCATTAAGATAATAACCCCTTGATCTTACTTGTTCGTAGCTTTATCAGCAACGTACAGTTCAAATTCAAAGGTCCACTTGGCATCATCTGTCATTTTCCAGCCATATGAAGCAAATGTATATAGATGATGATTGTATAAATGGACAAGTGTAACACAAACAAACAAGAAAATTATGCTACCAGAGACACACATGCTTCTCATTTTAACCAAAGAAACATCAATGATAAATGGAGAAAGTTATCCGAAATATCTATAACAATACGTGGCCCAAATTTCGTCATTCACTACTATAGAATATAATTAAGCAACCCCACCACTTAAAATTTTTTAAAAGAGTGAGGCTGCCGACAACTTTAATTTACCATAATCATAAATCACAAAAGAACTACTGTATATTCTAAGTGTTTTTTTTTTTTTAATTAAGTGGGTATATAAATCATCGTTTTAATGTAAGGATAGGGTCTTATCTTATAATTCTAATTTATAAAACCATTATACTTATTTATATGCTTAATTTCACACAAAAATGCTGGCAATTACGCTCACGCGCCGCTCCCGTGAAATACCAGCTTTTAGTGAGGACTGAGGACGTTACTTAAATAACTGGGCCGTTGGAGATGCTGGACACTTGGACTGGTCTCTCTAGTAAATGCATTCATCCGTTAGAGGTTAGAGTGAGAGTGAAGACACCACCACCACCCTGTCGCCCCATCTGCAATTTATCCCCTTATTATCGTACCTTGTTTTGTTTTTGGGTTTTTCCTTAACTCTACTTATTCTCTCTTTTTGAGTAAACAACTTGGCGAAATTGCAGAATTCAAGATGGGTTTTCTTGATTTCCATCTTCTTCTTATTCCTTTCTCGATCTGCAATTAAAGTACTTACACTATCCAGTTAAGGGCTTCAAACTCTGGCTTTCCTTTGATTATTTGTTTCCAAGAAGGTTGAGATGGGGTTTGTGAGCACTTTGATGGGGTTTAGTGGATTTGGAGTTGGAAGCTTCATCGGGATGGCAATTGGCTACTATTTCTTCGTCTATTTCCAACCCACACATGTCAAGGTCTGTTTTCTCTTCCGATTATTCTTCTTCAGAAATATCACAATTCCTGTTATTTATTGCTACAGTAAGTTTAAATTCGACGAGCATTTTTCCGGAAAAATCGGTACTGATCGTTATTGGTCTATATTGGGCTTTTAGGATCCTGTTGTTCGTCCTTTGGCTGAGCATGATTCGAAATCCATACTGAACCTGCTTCCAGAGATACCACTTTGGGTGAAAAACCCAGATTTTGATCGTGTATGTTCCAATTCTTATCACTAGAGTTTCTTTATTACCAGATTTTGTGTTCTGCTAGCTACTTGTGATTTTTCAGTTACAAAACTTCGCCCTTCTTTTTTTGAAGGTTGACTGGCTTAACAGATTTGTAGAGTGTATGTGGCCTTATCTGGATAAGGTACTATTTTGTTTGGGTGTTGAATTTTCTTTTCTTTTCTTTTTCTCTGATCAATGACAATTGCTGAATTCTGAACTAACGCAGGCAATTTGCAAGCAAGTCCAGACCATAGCAACTCCTATAATTCAGGAGCAAATCCCAAAATACAAAATCCAGTCGGTGGACTTTCAAACTCTTAGCTTGGGCACTCTTCCACCCACTTTTCAAGGTTTAAATCTCACCTCCTCTTTCTCCTGATTATCTTTAGTAGTTTGAGATTGTTGCTCATTTGGAATTATCTTCTTACTCCACCAGGAATGAAAGTCTTTAGTACAGAAGAGAAAGAGTTGATTATGGAGGTATCAATGAAATGGGCTGGTAATCCTAATATCCTTGTTGCTGTCAAAGCTTTCGGTTTGAAAGCCACAGTCCAGGTAAAATCAATCAAATGTATGAAATGGAACACAACGTGAAAATTTGTATTGCATAAGGACATTTATATAGCCATTTCATCCATCAATTCATTACAGGTGGTTGACTTGCAAGTGTTTGCTCATCCCAGAATTACATTGAAGCCATTGGTTCCAGCTTTTCCTTGTTTTGCAAAAATATGCGTCTCTCTTATGGACAAGGTAGGTTGTATCCGTCCACGCAAGTTTCATTGAAAAGCTTTATACTTTTCTTTCACATTGTTTGTTAAGTTGGCCTTTGAATTTTGCAGCCACATGTTGATTTTGGACTGAAACTGCTGGGTGCAGATGCTATGGCCATCCCTGGTCTTTATAGGTTTGTTCAGGTAATTAAGAATTTGAATTTCTCTATCCTGATGCCTAATGTGCATGTCATTCAATTCTTTGCTTGAGAAAAGTGTCTTGTATTTTCTGCAGGAACTTATTAAAGACCAGGTTGCAAATATGTATCTGTGGCCAAAAACTTTAGAGGTACCTATATTGGATTCCTCCAAGTAAGTGTAGCTCAATGCTTTGCTTTGTTAGTTTTTCACTATGAAGTTGGTTTGGATTTATAGCAAACACATAACTGTTTAAATTGATTGAATTGTAGAGCTATGAAGAAACCTGTTGGGATTCTCCATGTGAAGGTTGTGAGGGCGATAAAGCTTAAAAACAAAGATTTGATTGGGAAATCGGACCCTTTTGTGAAGCTAAAGCTTACTGAAGAAAAGCTTTCAAAGAAGACCAAGGTGAAGAGTAACAACTTGAATCCAGAATGGAATGAAGAATTCAACTTAAGCGTCAGAGATCCACAAACTCAAGGATTAGAGGTTCATGTTTATGATTATGAGCAGGTTAGAGCCACAAAGCATCTATTCTCTCATCAACATTTCCTTCACATCCCTAATTAACAAAAAGATGTAAAATATGTATTTATTTTTCTCCTCTTCTTCTTACTAGCTTGGCAATCACTCCAAGATGGGCATGAATGTAGTCCCAATGAAGGATCTCACACCAGATGAGACAAAGACTTTGACTGTAGAGCTTCTAAAAAGCATGGACCCAAATGATGAGCGCAATGAGAAGTCCCGTGGCCAGCTCGTTATGGAGCTGACTTACAAACCTTTTAAGGGGGATGAAGTGGGGAATGATAACGAGGACTCGAATGAAGTTGAAAAGGCCCCAGAAGGCACGCCGAGTGGTGGCGGTTTGTTTGTTGTTATTATCCATCATGCTGAAGATGTTGAAGGAAAACATCATACTAATCCTTATGCGCACTTAGTCTTCAAAGGCGAGGAGAGAAAGACTAAGGTATGAGATATACATCCATATAATAGAAATTATAAAAAAGAGGAGCGCAGATTGGTTGAATAGCAAGATTCTTGCTTTCAGATTTCCTATCCTTATTTTTTTCTTCGTCTTTAGAATTCTAATGTTTATATCATTGCCATTGGTGCAGCATATAAAGAAAAACCGAGATCCGCGTTGGGAAGAGGAGTTCCAATTTATATTGGAGGAACCACCAGTAAATGATAAGCTGTATGTGGAAGTGCAGAGTGCTTCATCAAGAATAGGCATTCTTCATCCCAAGGTATGCACACCTAAAAAACTAGCTAATGATATTTGTTGTTCATCTTTTAACAGAATTCTTCAGAAAATCTCAACCTTCATCCCAATGTGGCCACTCTAATTTGTTAACATTCCTGGAATTCATGTCGAATGATTGATCTATACAGGAAAATTTGGGGTATGTTGAGATCCCTCTTGCTGATGTTGTAAGCAACAAGAGAATCAACCAGACCTTCAATCTGATTGATTCAAAGAACGGGAAGATTCAAATAGAGCTCCTGTGGAGGGAGGCAGCTTGAGGTTCTTAGCTGAATCCGCAATCCTAAATTGTTTGGTTAATGAATTTGTTCACATAAGAATTGGCATTCCAAGTACTACTCTATGTGTATATAAATATCATAATTTCGTGTTGAGCTTGTTGAATTAGTTGAATAAAACAATGTGAAATTGTAGCCGGATTTTGGTGTTTACTCGCTGAATTTGCAAGCCTATTAACATAGACAAAAAGACTATATTTGCAAAATTGAGAGACAAAAATCTCTTATATTATCTACACAGCAAAAGCGATCTCTGAAGATCATCTAGAACAATTAGCTCTTGATTGTCACTCTCCACAATCAACTTGCTTGTATTATGAACGGTTGCCGGTTACAGACAATATTTACGCGTATTTTCTCT
The DNA here is from genome assembly GCA_964016875.1 of Fallopia convolvulus. Taxonomy (NCBI): domain Eukaryota; kingdom Viridiplantae; phylum Streptophyta; class Magnoliopsida; order Caryophyllales; family Polygonaceae; genus Fallopia; species Fallopia convolvulus. The sequence continues at coordinate 38,618,732 of OZ024721.1, forward strand.
CTTTTCTAGTAATCGGAAAAGCAGCTGAATCGCACCAGTTACAGACAATATATCTAATTTTTCATATACTAGAAATTTGTTACCGTCCGTGTAATGTGTTTGTAAATTGTAAGAGGATAAAATAGGTAGATTTGATATCTTCTCACTTTAGAACATTCCCTTGCACGAAACAATAACACAAGGGAAAGTATAAATACTGTTCAAAGTTGAAAAAATGGGGACAACAAAAGAACTCTATGTATACGAGAATTTGTAAGATGCCCAGGAGAGTCAACCACTCAACCCACATACGCCTTTGTATTGCATCCACCATCACAATGTCTTTCAAAATATACGTGTTTCGGAGTTTAATTAATTTTCATTTAATTATACCTAGTTCGATTTTCATTTAATTTATATCATGTACATGATATATAATTAACCTCATGTGGAATTTCACTAATGTGCTATTAAAACTATTCAAATACAAAAATCGAGTAATGAAATTGATTTTGTAATTGTTATAGTCCAAGTGTCGATAATTAATTCAATTTTTTTTAGATTACAATAATGATGTAGATAAGATTATGAAAAAAAATTTAAAGGTAATACAACATAAATTATTATTGAGAATTTCAAATTCTCCAATTTTTGTAGTTGATATATTGGAGTAATAAATTAAAGGCTTAAGTTTTACACATATAGGCTGCGTTCGGGTAAAAAATTGGTGGTAAAGAAATTTATCCCGAGTCCGTCGTTCTGTCCCGATTCTCTCTCCGGTTCCTTCCCAGGGTTGTTTATCAGATCTGTGCCGATTCTCTCTGGTTCTCGATTCCCGGGCGTGTTGGAGAAAAACAGGCATTCCCACATCAGGATTACAGGACAAAAGACCACTAGTATGTAAAGAAAGAGTGAAACCCTACCCAATGGCTTAGCTTTGGGTTAGAATGTGGATCCCGACCTTATATACAAAATGGTTAAAATTCCTGACACGTCACCTGTTTATTTCAGCCCTAGAATTTTCATGGTATCAGAGATCTTGATTCTTGATCCGAGCTGTTTTCCTTAATCTTCTTCTTCGATCGAACCTTCAAATCGTCCTTCTTCACTTGATTCGTTAAGATTCAGTAACACGAAGGACTAGACGATCGTTATTGTCAATCTAGTAGAGCTTAACATTATGCCATTCGAAGAGAGCTTCATAATTTGAACCAAGGTGAGAGTTCTATTTCTGGTTATTACACAAAATTGAGGTCACTTTGGGACGAAATATACAATTTTCACCCTTTGGGAAGAGAAGAGTTGGGAAAAGAAGGGCTTGAACTTGATATTAAGTTGCCTACGTATCCTCTCGGGGTCATAGAGGGATCAAAACTCACGTAGTTCTTTTACCTTCGATACGGAACCCCACTTGGCTACTTACCTAAGATGACCCGGCAGAACCGATGGAAGAAGCCTGCTTTGTGTTGTCGTTGTCTAGTACATTATCCGATGACTCCGTATAGTTCATCGTTTGTGATCTAACATGCGCCCTCTTCCAATCGTCAACACAAAATTGAGCTTCCAATGCATCTGGTGCCAATCTTGATCTCTTATCGTCTAGGGTGTGGCCACATTGGCTAAACTTTTGCTCCACCTCTACCGTTGAGGCGGGAACGTTGTACTTGAGCGGCGATCTTTGATAGCACGTGTTTGATTCGTCTTCTTGTGTTGCTTCCACCAATTTAAAATATCAAAATCTTCTACAAACTAAAAGATAGTGGTTTGATAAGTATCGAACTCCGTATGTCAGCTCGTGTATCTCGATTTTTTGTAAGATTTTTGCAATAAACGAGACCCAACGGATAGAAAATAACGTCGAGGTGAGGAGGAGGATGGGGGTAATTGAGGTGTAGAAGGTGCCTCACCACCCGTTCTATAAACCTTATACGAATCATCAACAAGAGATCTAACACGGTCCATAATGACATCAACATTACAACTTCTATCATAATGTTCTTCTTCTAAATTCAATAAGTCATAGTATGCATTCAAAAAATCTTGCAAACCTTGTATCTTACATCTAGGATCAAAAACATAAACAACAAGATAAATATTGGGAATATATTTGTAATAGATAAACTACTTTCTCTTCATGAGCACAATGGCATCAACAAAGTCGGGCCGATCGGGCACTGAAAGCCCTTCCTTAAAGGCACCCACCATATTCAAAGCTTCAAAAACAAACACATGAGCACTTGGTGTATATGTATGACTAAAAGTATAAGTTGCATCATTAAAAACCTTTAAAATTTCCACGATCTCGTAGCATTGGTCCCAAAAAGGTTCAATTGCTTGTGAACCCGAAACATGTTGAGCGGCAAAGGAAGCTAAAAGTTCTTTGTAATGTAAACATTGATGAATCAATTTATAAGTGGAGTTCCAACGATGATCGACCTCTTTTGAAAAAAGTATTGCCTTAACATCATTTTTGATATAGATCAAAGGAGGATTCAAGCCAATGATTCGTTGAAGATGATTCAGAGGCTAAGACTAAGACCTTTTCCAAGGTCTCGAGCATTCAAGTTCAAGAATAACTTCAAGGACTCGATCTTATCTGTTGATTATGTTCATCAATAGCGTCCAAGGCCACCAAGGAAGAGGATTAAGTCTTGAAAGCTCGAAAAGTTAAGAAGTCCGTCAAATTAAAAACACTGCTCAGTAAAATGGTCATAACTTGGGCTAGAAAATTGATCTCAAGTCCATTCAAATTGCTTTGGATAGATAATTAAAAGATCTACAACTTTGTAGTTTACATGGAATCCAGAATCCAACAGAAAAGAGGCGAAAAATGCAATTTACTGAGAGTTGTTCAAGTCTTACGGGAATCTTATCTTTAGTTTTAATCTACTATATATATAAAAGCAATAAGGTTTGGAGCCACCATATTACTCCACCTTAGATTTTGACACATGGCATCCCATTATTAATCCACGTAGGATTTTGCCACATGGCATTTAATCCTTGGTCCATAAAAAAAATATATTAATTATTCTTTCCACTTCATATTCCACATGGCAAATTTTTTCCACTTAATTAAAATTTATTTTTATTTCCCAAATTTAGATAATATCTTAATTTTGGTAGGAAATAATATCTTAACTAAAAAATTTTAACTAATGGTTGGATTTTTTCCTTATAAGTCAATAAAATATATATGCTCAATCTTTTTAACGTTTTAGTTGTTTATTTAGTTATATTTTAAATATTTACAATATATAAATTATATTTATTTTTCTTATTAAATTATATGTTATTATTAAATTAATTATTATTTTTTAAAATCTAATCTATTCCATATTTTCAAAATATATCATTTTGGCTTTATTTTCATCAAATTTTGTCTCTTTCTTTTAAATTAAACCTATTTATGAAATATTGTCAAGAAAAATAAGCAATGTAGATTATTTTATCTTAATAATCTATGTTTATTCCCAATTTTAAACTTAATAATCTAGATTTAATTTGTTTTATTTGATTTTAAAAAACAAAATAATTTTTATACATATTACGGGCAATAAATTACTTATATTAAATTTTTATTTATTAATATCTTTGTTATAGTATATCTAAAAAATATCGAGGCATAGTCGTGCAGGGCACGACCGGGACAACTAGTTCTATCTATTTCTAGATATTATATTTATGATAATTTCGGCCATAGGAGTTTGTTAGGGCTGAAATATATCTTGCTTTATTATTAGTTATATCTTTTTGAGTTTTAGGATTAGCTTTTTAGTTTTCTTATCTAAATAAGTCAAATAATTATTTATTTGATTTATTTATGGTAAGGAGACTTAGATAGACTTTCTAGTATTATTATATGTTATCTTGGAAAAAAAGAAAATGACCTTTCTACCCTTCTAGGGCTGATCTCCTTGACTTGTTCTCCAAGACAACTCTACCTTGTATTTTCTTTAAATACCTTGTTATTTCATTCAATAAAAATCAGCCTGAATTAGATAAACCCCTATTGGTTTATCTAGTTTATGGGCCATTAAAGCAACTATTGTTCAAAGCATTCAATATCTATGATCATCATTACCAATTCGTTTTTTTCAATTCAGATTTGGATTGTTAATTTGATCAACTTGTTAGTTCTAGTTTGATTGTTAAAGATCAACTAGCTAATCAATTGAATTTAGCGTTGGAGCCAATTCAATTGAACTATCCTTTTGATTATCTTAACCCTTTAAATCGGATTCGTTCTACAACATTCTCATTCATATTTTGAGTTTCTTGTTCATCAAGTTATTAACTTTGAAGGCAAATCAGGTTGGAAATTGAACTACTGGCAAGATCGGGATCCTGTGTGGTTAAATACCTGTTCAACGAGGAGTAATCTGAGGTGATCACGTATCAATTTTCATAACAAAACTTCTTCCACTCCACTATACTCTTCTTTTTTAGACAAATATAGTTAAAAAAATTTTAATATGTGCAAGATATGACATCAAAACTTTCAAACCATCTTGAACACATAACTTTAAAATATGACAAGCACGTCGTAAATGAAAATATTTGTTTCCAAAAACCGGTTGACAAACTTGAATCAATTCACTAATATAACCGGTGTTGTTAGATGCATTATTAAATGAAATGGTGAAAACTCGATGAATTAGTCTATACTCTTCTAAAATAGTGTGCATAATGTTACAAATATTTGAAGCTATATGCTCCCCCATCAAATTCCCGAAAAGCCAAACCTCGTTTTTGCATGTGAAAATGATCATCAACATAATGACATGTAATGCTCATGTATGAATGAGTTTGAAAACTATCACTCCAAATATCACTACAAATAGAAACATAAATAACATTTTGAGCAAAAAACCGAGACAAATCGTTTTCACGAATCTTATATGCTTTAAGCACAATTTTCCTAATTGTTTATCTAGTAGTTCGTTTAAAAGCGGGTTGCAAATGACTAGAGAACCAATCATTTAGATCCACACTTTCCGCAAATTGAAATGGCAAATAATCAACATAAATAGCTTCGGCCAAAACATAAACACTACGCTCATGAAAAAATTGAGATATGTCAATGTGCCTGCAAAATAGCAATTAGAGAGTGCTTGTTGAATTCATTGAGTAACGTCATCTATGCTATGAAAAAACAAGAATAAAAAGAGAGTAACAAATTAGTTTAGTTATAAAAGCTAGTGACAAAATGGAAGATATGCTGAATATAGTTAAGAGTACTGTGAGTTCTTCTATAGTTATTCAATTGTTGATCTTATACTTAGTAATTTCTCATGTTCACCCTTTTGGTCATCATAACCCTTTTGGTCAGATTTGTCCTATTTGTTGAAGAAGGTGATAGAATTCAATGGTGCTACCAAAAAAATTATGGATACTTATTCTTGTCTTAATGATGCCGACCTCCACTTTAGCATCTCAAAACACTTCCGCATCTCAACTCTTAGGTTTCATGGAGCCTCTATATCCATACTTGTTCATTCTAGGAGTGGGTCTACTGTTTTGTTGGTTGGTGATGTGCAAAATCCGCAATTTGGGTGATTTTATCTTCAACCTCTTCGGATATGTTGGAACTTGCGTTTCCACTTCAGCACAGAGTATATGGGCCCCAGCACCCGGAGTGTCTCGCCGAAGAAGGATGGCATTGACATTAGGAGGCATCTTCACTGCGTTGTTTACATTGGTGTTGTACCCACTACAACACTACATGATTCACCCAATGTAGAACTATGTCTGTTGAAACCCGATATAAAACGCGCTATAAAGAGGATTATATTAAATACTAACTCTCGGGTTTCGTACAACCAAACGGTTTTCGTACGTAGATTATTCCTCATCCCCGCCCTTCAGCTGAATGTTTTGTAATCCTCTTTACAAATAAAGCCTTTTGGACTTTATACCATAAATAGTGCGATCTCACTTGGAGATCAAACACATCGAATCTAGGTATAGGAAAAGATTCCTAACTCGGAGAGGTTTTTCGATCCTTTATTTCTTGCAATTCTCTTCCTATGTATAGTATTGTGAGCTCCTTGCTCACTCATGTATGTTCAATGTGGGATTTAAATATGGAAACCCTCCATATTAAGCAACATAGCAGCTTGTTGATTTTCATGTGTAGATCGAAACCGATTTTGTTGACTTTTAGCTTGTCGTTGAAATCATCATGTTGGGTCGTGAGGTTTCAGGATCTGGTAAGATGTCACCCTAGTCAATTGATAACTTGGGCATTCTAGTGATTGAAAAACTTGCAGGCTTGCAGAAAAGCATACATGTATCCTTAAGCAAATCAATGATATACTTCCTTTGATTCAAAAGTATGCCTTCAGAGGACCGTGCTACTTCTATCCCGAGGAAGTACCTTATATCTCCTAAATCATTAACTGTAAAGGCTGAATGAAGTGCTTGCTTTGTGAGATCAATTTCTGTTTCAGAATTTCCTGCCAACAATAGGTCGTCTACATAAACCAGTACAACAGTGGTGGAGTGAGGAGACGGTTTAATGACTAATGAATAGTCCATTTTAGACTATGTATATTCCAAAGATAGAAGTAATTTAGTTAACTCCACATTCCATTGTCTGGACGCCTGCTTTAATCCATGCAAGGATTTCTTGAGTTTACAAACTTGTCCCGGTAATGCCTTAGTGTAACCTTGTGGAGGTTCCATGTAAACCTCTTCATCAATATATCCATGGAGGAAGGCATTATTTATGTCTAATTGTCGAATCACCTAGTTCTTTGCAACAGCCACAACAAGAAGTGTTCTAACAGAAGCAAACTTGGCTACAGGAGAGAAGGTGTGCTTGAAATCTTTTCCCTTGATTTGATTATAACCCTTGGCTACCAACCGAGCTTTAAACCTCTCAACTGAACCATCGGGTCTAAATTTAATTTTGTATACCCATTTACTGCCAATGGCCCTTTAATTGGGTGTTAAGGTTACCAATTCCCAAGTCTAGCTATCTTCCAAAGCTTAGATTTCCTTGAGCATTTGCATATTCCCAGTTGTTGTCTCCAACAGCTTGTGAATAGGACATTGACTCAACAATCTGCATTACATTAGATAAGGAAGATAGGTATTTAGTAGAATAGGCTTTAAGGTCTGAATTTGTAACCAGATAGGAGAGTGATAAGGATGGTTCTGCATTAAGTGTAGGGCAAAGGAAATCCTTGTATTTAGCAAGAAGATTAATGTGCCTTTGTGGTCGAGTGGGAATGTCAAGGACAGGGACATCATTGACTGGTTGTGTGTTATGGGAAGGGTCTAGGGAATTAGGATAGTAGGGAGAATGTGTGAAGTGTGGTGCAGTAGAGGTGGAAGGTAAGATGGAAGAAGGTTGAGGTATAGGAAGAGAGGAGTCGGGTGAGCTGTTAGGAGAAGGGTAGAATTGTACTTGGGTGTCATTAGGAGTTGGATTAACAAGGGGTAAAGAAGTTGAGGGAATATAATTAGGTATGGAGGCATCTGTTTCAGTGGAGAAAGGTAAAATATGTTCTTTAAAAACCACATTTCTGTTTACTAAGATTTGATGACTATCCAAGTCATACAACTTGTAAGCTTTCGGACAATATGGGTAGCCAATTAGCACACATCTTCTAGCTCTTTTCTCAAACTTGTCTGAATCCTTCTTCCAAGCATAACATAAACTTCCAATAACTTTTAGTCTATTGTAATCTGGTTTCTTCTTCAGCAAAATTTCAGAAGGTATTTGATCATGAGGAACTGATGAAGGCATGATATTAATCCGGTAGGTAGTTGCTAAGATGCATTCTCCATAGAATCTCTTAGGCAAACATGCATGGAGCATTAAGGACCTTGAAGTTTCTACTAAGTGGCGGTGTTTCCTTTCCACCGGGCCATTCTGTTGAGGGTTTCCTGCAACTGATTTTTGGTGTATGATTCCTTTAGAAGTGAAGAACTCAAAGCACTTTCTGTTGACAAATTCGGTGTCATTGTCAGTTCTCACACTTTGAATCATAATACCAAACTGATTATGGATCAAAGTCACAAAGTTCACAAGGATTGGATAAACTTGGTGTTTTGTGGCTAGTAAGTAGGTCCAAATGGTGCGGGTATGATCATCTACTAAGGTTAGGAACTATCGAGATCCATCTATGTTAGGTTGTTTATATGGACCCAATAAGTCCATATGGACTAGATCAAACAGGTTTGAAGCAAGAGACTGACTTCTACCATAAGGTAATTTATTATGTTTAGCTAGAATGCAAATCTCACAATGAAAATTCTTCATATCGGCCACAGTAATCAGATTCAAGGATTTAAGTTTAGACAAGATAATATGGGTTTGTTCGGCGTTTCAAACCTGATACGAGTTGATGTTGATGTTGATACTGATTTAATGGTTGAAGTTGATTTTACAAGTTAATTTTAGGAGTTGAAATTATTAGCTTATTTTTGTGAAAAATTATATAGGTGTTCGGTAGACTAAATTGATGGAGACTGATTTTATAAAAGATGGATGTAAAATTACCAAAAAGAATATATTTATAAATTTATAAAGAGAAGATTAATTTTTAAATTTTCCAAAATTAAATTAGTGAAGGGCAATCGAACGAAATAAATTTCATAAGGCTGCATAAGGCTGGGAGGGGGAGATTAAATTTTGGGTGAAATATAAACTACCGTCAACTCCCATAAGCTACCATAATCATCATCAACTCCCACTACCGAACAGATAATAACGACTTTATTTTTTTACCATAAGCTTGAATAAAGCTGTATAAGGTCAAAATAAGGTCCGCCGAACGAACCCTATGACCCATCCGGGCATGCAAAACTGACAAATCAGAAGTAGTAATTGAATTTATTAGAGTCAAGTCTGTCTCCTTATTTCCAAAAGGCAAAACATCATTCAAGCTAGTAAAATTGTAACATGTACCATTTCTTCCTATATTAATGCCCCTGAATCTGTATAAGTCGCCTACTTTTTCTCCTCTAGTTGTTATATGCTTAGTTGAAGGGTCTTGGAAGAGACAACCTTCTTTAGTGAACCAAGCATTCAAAACTGAATCATCCACCAATCTAGACACAAACAATAAATTGTCTAAATTCAGGTATGTATAACACATTGTGCAATATCAAGCCTTGTTCTATCTCAACATTGTCAATTTGAGCAACTCTTTTAACAGTGTTATTTGGTAAACCAACCATCATAGGTTTTGGTAACTTGTGAAAGTTCAGAAATAGTGACTTATTGTGGCACATATGATCCGTTGCCCCGGTATCAATTACCCAATCACGAGCTTGAAAATCTACACTAACATTTACGGCTATTAAAACAAGATTAATACCTACAAAATTTACTACAAAATTTGATTTCTCTTTTCCTTTGAAAGCTCGAAGCATCTCTTGGAAGACTGCATTGACCAGTGCAGGATCACACTTCCCAACAACCTGTCTCTATGCTCAATATCATTCATCTTCTTAAGCAATTGACAAGTACAATCTGACATAATTCCACATTCACAAGGAGGAATAGTCTCAATACAACTCAGTTCATCCCAGATCCTCTTCAGTTTAGAATAATAATCAACCACAGACAAGTTATCTTGCTTCAAATTAGCTAAGTTTCTCTTAAGCTAGTAAATAAGGGGTGCATTGGTTGTAGCATACCTTTCTACTAGGTCATCCCAGAGCTTTTTTGCTAATTCAACAAACATAAAACCCTCAGCGATGTTGGAAGCGATCGAGTTCAAAATCCAACAGCGCACCATGTAGTCAGCCTTGATCCACCACTGGTAATCTTTCGTTCCATATTCCGACCTAGCGCAGGAACCAGTAATGAACCCCCGCTTCGATTTTGCTCCAAGGGAGAACTTGATAAATCTGCTCCAACTCGAAAAATTGGCTCCGGTGAAGTGTATAGCTGTCAGTTGAGCACTAGGATAATCGGAATTAGCAAGGAACAAAGGATCGTTGTTCGACCTCATGCTCGATCGATCTTGAGCAGTAGGATTTCGGGTCCTTGGGGAATTTCCAACAGCTGAGCTTTCAGCATCCGACATTGTCACTAAATCTGGGTAGTAAGAAAGAAGGGAGAACGAAGGGGAAAAGAGAAATTACGGTAGGAATTTAGGGTAAACGGAATCAAGTCACAGAATCGAGCCCTTTGGCTCTGATACCATGTGAAATAGTTAATTAAGCGTTGAAATTACATGAATGCCATTAAAATAGAGAGAAAGCAACTCTCAGATTTTATATTATGTGAGTTAACTGTACAAAGAGGGTGAGGAGCTTACATACAAACCAGGAGAAACTATCTAGAGTTAGCTAAAACTAACCAAACTAACGGCCTAAAAGCTAACAAGTTAGTGCTTCATGAATCTCGTCTTACTGAATAGTGGATACGCTCTTATCTACGCGTATCTTCCCTCTTTTCTAATAATCGGAAAAGCAGGTGAATCATAAGCACCCATTACATATTGTATATCACATTTTTCATATACTAGAAGTTTATTACCGTTCGTATAATTTGTTTGTAAATTGTAAGAGGATAAAGTAGGGTGGATTTGATATCTTCTTACTTTAGAACATTCCCTTGCACGAAGCAATAAAACAAGGGAAAGTATAAATACTGTTCAAAGTTGAAAAAATGGGGACAACAAAAAAAACTATTTGTATACGAGAATTTGTAAGATGCCTACAGCAAAGACAAGAACAAAAAAAAAAAGACTACACAAAAGCAAAAATTTAACGATGCTCAACATTGCACGGCCCAGGAGAGTCAACCACTCAACCCACATACGCTTTTGTATTGCATCCACCATCACAAAGTCTTTCAAAAAATACGTGTTTCGGAGTTTAATTAATTTTCATTTAATTATAACTAGTTGGATTTTCATTTAATGTATATCATGTACAGGATATATAATTAACCTCATGTGGAATTTCACTAATGTGATATTAAAACTATACAAATACAAAAATCGAGTGATGATATTGATTTTGTAATTGTGAATAGTCCAAGGGTCGTCGATAATTAATTCAATTTTTGTAGATTACAATAATGTTGTAGATAAGATTATGAAGAAAAAAAGTCTAAATGTAATACAACATAAATTATTATTGAGAATTTCAAATTCTCCAATTTTTGTAGTTGATATATTGGAGTAATAAATTAAAGGTATAAGTTTTACACATATAATATAGTGAAATAAAAAAAAAAAGTCATGAAGTAAAAGAGGTGCCCACAATAACCGTAAAAAAATGAAGTAAATTCTGAATATATAAAATAAGGATATGGTTGACTCTTTATGCGAATGACCATTTTATCGAAGGCAAAGTAAAAAATGTAAGGAGGAATATATACTTTCAATGTAATAGTATTGGATAGAAATGAAGGACCCCATACATGCTTCATTGACCCCCTTTACCTATATTATTATTCTGTTCTGTCCATAAAGAAGAATCCTTCTTCCACTAATCCTTTTCTCTTAATTCTACGAATACGATTCCATATAATCTCCCTTCCAAGGCTTAAAATTTGGCACGACAAAGAATTTGATGCCCGCTCATATATTTCTCAGTTTGCCACTAACTGCCTCAGCTTCTCTTTTTACTTGTTTTTGCTATTATAATATAATTAACACTCATATATAAAACAAAACCAGATTATACTAGCCAAGTAGCAAGTAGCAAGCACATTGTTGTAATATTCTTCGTACCATTCATGCATTCAATATCTGCAATTTTCAGTGCCCCAGTGGAAGAACAAAAAATAAGATTTTATAATTAAACAAAGGAGAACCCACTAAATAATGCCTTTTGGGGTTAGATTCATACTTGAATGTAATGTTGTATTTTTAAAATATAAGCAACTTCTTCAGTTCTTTATATAACTCGTTACATCATTCTCTGTTGATCCAAAGTAGTAACCAAATGGAGAATTCCCTCTCTTGTTCCCCGTTTCCAATTCTTGTGTTTTTACTATTCGTTTGTCTTTCGAATTCTCACTCATGTTGCACAGCTATGTCCGATCTCGAAGTGCTCCTGAAGCTCAAGAGCTCTCTTCGATCTCCCAACGGCGGCAAAGGCCTAGAAGACTGGCAAACTCCCTCCTCAATACTCAGCGATGATGACGCGCACTGTCGATTCTCCGGCGTCACATGCAACGCTGCGTTTCGAGTGGTGAACCTCAACGTCTCCTTCGTCCCGCTCTTCGGCACCATCCCGCCGGAGATCGGCATGCTCGGCGAGCTCCAAAGCCTCACTCTCGCCGCCGACAACCTCACCGGCTCCATCCCGCCGACATTAGCCAATCTTACCGCCCTCAAGTTCCTGAACCTCTCCAACAACGTCCTATCCGGCCACTTCCCCGGCTCTGTTTTCGCCGCCATGGCGGATCTTGAGGTCATCGACGTTTACAACAATAACCTCAGCGGATTGCTACCGGTGGATGTGGTTGGCTTGAAGAAGCTCTGGAGCCTCCAACTCAGCGGCAATTACTTCTCCGGAGAAATCCCCGAGAGCTACTCTGAGCTCCAGTCCTTGGAGCGCCTCGAATTGAACACAAACTCTCTCACCGGAAGGATTCCGGTAAGCCTCTCTCGTCTTCCGAGGCTCAAGTATTTGTTCATTGGATACTTCAATACATACATCGGAGGGATCCCGGAGGAGTTTGGGAATCTGACTGAGCTCATACGCCTGGACATGGCGTGCTGTAACCTCACCGGTACAATCCCGGCTTCTTTAGGGAAATTGAAGAAGCTGGACACTCTGTTTCTTCAGAACAACACTCTCACCGGAACTCTACCGGCCGAGATCGGCGAGATGCCGAGCTTGATGTCTTTGGACGTCTCCTTCAACTCCCTCACTGGCGAGATTCCAGAGAGCTTCGAGAAGCTCCGGCGCCTCACTCTGCTTAATCTTTTCCACAACAATTTCCACGGTCAGATACCGGCGTTCATCGGCGATCTCCCGAACCTGGAGGTGTTGCAGGTGTGGGAAAACAACTTCACCTTGGAGCTGCCGGAGACTCTGGGCCGCAGCGGCCGGCTAAAGATTCTTGACGTCTCTTTTAATCACTTCACAGGAACGATTCCTCGTGATCTTTGCAAGGGCGATCGGCTTCAGTGGCTATTTCTCATTAAAAACTACTTTTTCGGTCCCATTCCCGAGGAAATTGGGGCCTGCAAGACGTTACAAAGGATCCGGATGGGTAACAACTACCTCAACGGCACGATCCCGGCGGGCTTATTCGACATGCCGGTGGCGGAACTGCTTGAGCTCACGGACAACTACTTCTCCGGCGAGCTTCCGGCAGAGATGTCCGGCGCCAAGCTTACCTCGATTGACCTGTCCAACAACTGGATCACAGGAGCAATCCCCCCGGCAATCCGAAAATTCCCCGTCCTTGGAAAGGTGTCTCTCCAGTATAACCGATTCACCGGGGAAATACCGTCGGAGCTCTTCGCCTTACAACAATTGTCAAGCGTTAATTTGAGCGCGAACAACCTGGCCGGCGAAATTCCGGCGTCGATTGGGGATTGCTCGTCTCTTATTTCCATTGATTTCAGTCGGAACCAAATCTCTGGCGCAATACCGAGGTCAATCGCCGATATGCCTGTGCTGAGCGTTCTGAACCTATCGAGAAACTCTTTGACAGGCGAAATTCCCAAGGAGATAACCTCCAGCCACAGCCTCACTGTGCTCGACCTATCAAGCAACGATTTGTGCGGTAGGCTTCACAACGGCGCCCAATTCTCGATTTTCAATGCAACTTCCTTCCAAGGAAACCCTGATCTCTGCTGGCCCAATTGGAAACGCTGCCCTCGCTGCCAGAGCCTCTCCCGTCGAAATCCGGCGTCGTGGTGGTCTGGATCAAAGCTGATCGTGTTGATCATCTCCTTTGTGACCTTGATCCTGATCTCAATTCTCACACACGTAATCCGGCGCCGGAAGAATCTAGAGCGCTCCAGAACCTGGAAACTCACCGCATTCCGACGCCTGGACTTCAAAGCAGAGGACGTGCTCGATTGCATCCAAGAAGAAAACGTGATCGGGAAAGGCGGGGCTGGGATCGTCTACAGAGGGACCATGCCGGATGGAAACGACATCGCAATCAAGCGCTTAGTCAACCGCGGCGGGGCCCACCACGACCAGGGCTTCTCGGCCGAGATCCAGACCTTGGGTCGAATACGGCACCGCCACATCGTTCGGTTGCTCGGTTACGTGTCGAACAAGGACACGAACCTTCTTCTGTACGAGTACATGCCGAACGGGAGCTTAGGGGAGATGCTCCATGGCCCCAAGGGCGGGTATCTGCAGTGGGATGCTAGGTACAAGATTGCGGTTGAGGCGGCCAAGGGATTGTGCTATTTGCACCATGATTGTTCACCGCTAATCCTACACAGGGATGTCAAGAGCAACAACATATTGCTTGATTCTGATAACGAGGCTCATGTGGCGGATTTCGGCTTAGCCAAGTTCTTGATTGATTCCGGCGCATCCGAGTGCATGTCTTCAATTGCTGGCTCCTATGGCTACATTGCTCCAGGTAATGGAATTTAGTAAGCATATATACTGGCTAACCCACATGTATGAGTGTATGGCCGATTTGGGGTTTTTTTTCCATGCATAACCCTACTAGAATTGATCATTTTTTGTTGTTGAAACAGAGTATGCTTACACATTGAAAGTGGATGAGAAGAGCGACGTCTATAGCTTTGGAGTCGTGCTGCTCGAGTTGATCACGGGAAGAAGGCCAGTGGGCGAGTTTGGGGACGGAGTTGATATAGTGAGATGGGTGCAAAAAACAATGTCGGAAATCTCCCAACCATCGGATGCCGCTTATGTGCTGGCTATTCTAGATTCAAGGCTCAATGAGTACTCGCTCTCTAGTGTCATCAACATGTTCAAGATTTCCATGCTGTGTGTCGAGGATGAGAGTTGTGACAGGCCTACCATGAGGGAAGTTGTTCATATGCTTACTAACCCCCCGAAGTGCTTAGACTCTGATAAAAAACTCCTTAATCTATAAGAAGGCATGCTCGTCTCCCTGCACCTTAATAACTATGATTATTATTTTAGTCTGTAGCATGTGTGGTTGAATAATTCAAGTGAATTACCGTACCCGGTTATTGATCGGATGGATTTTTGCAAGCATTCTCTGCTCGATTCTGTTTCTGGGTTGTTTAATACAATGTAAGACATTCCTCAGATACTAATGGTTTGAACTTGGTCATTCTTTACAAGAATTTATTTATGTGTGCATCTTAAGTGTAAAAATGACTTTGACAGAATACAAATTATCATCTATGAACGAAAAATGGCCGAAAAGACAAATTGGTATTATTATTATTATTATTATTATTATCGACCCCTTTGAAACAGTTTAGTATATAAAAAAAGGGTTTTGCTATTTGTCGCCCCCGGAGCGATGAATAAGATCCCAAAATAGAAGCTAACTAGCGTGAGTACCCGCGCGCGGATCTTGTTAAAGTTTTACTTGAATTTTATATCAAAAATGTATCATTTAATTTGCATATGGATTCAATACATAGTCATATTAATAGACTAAATATACAAAATAAAATGTCCTTATACATATACTATACTAATATTAAATACGAAAATGAATTAAGTATGACCTACAAATTGAATATGATGATCAACCAACATTTAACAAAATTTGATAAAAATATTTGAACGTAAATTTTATTTAATTAAAATAATAATTTATTTTTTATCAATTTTATAAGTAACGCAAGGTCCAATATTTTAAAAGAGGTGGCTTAGGGAGAAGCGACAGGAAAAATGAGATGACTTAATGTGGTGACCTTATTTCTTACCCGATACATGTGACAAAAAAATGAGGTGAATTAACATGACAAAGATACATGGCAAAAATGAGGCGACTTAATATGGTGTCCTTATCTCTTACCTGTGGTATGTGACAAAAATTAGGTGGATTAACGTGGGAACGACATGTAGTTAAAAATGAGGCGACTTAATTTGACGGCTTTATTTCCTACCCAAAACATGTGATGAAGACACAATGGCTTATTCATACATATATTTGAATATATTAAAAATACGTGCGATTTTAATGCAACATGATAATACAAAATTTATTTTTTATTTATACAAACAATCAACATCTAGCTTAATTGGATTACATATCTCTTATACATATAACAAAGGTTATATATGACATAAGAAATTCAACCATTAATTATGGGTCTCTATATGTGTAATATCTCTTATAGTAGTAGTCAAATTTATATACAATATGTTGTTATTTTGATTGTTATTTCTTACCCCTTAATTATTGACATTTATGTTTGTCACATTTTTTGTTGCAAATATCCAATAAAAAAATCACACTTAAATAATACCCCATATAATTTAAAAAATAGTTGAAAAAATAATAAAAGTATATTAATATAGTCAATTATCTTTTCAAATATTACACGGAGCAAATGGATATATATATATATATATATCTTGCGTAATAAATGGAAAATTATATAGCATTTTCTTATTTTATAATTTTTTGTTCTAATATTTGGTTTTAAATAAATATCGCTAGATGATGTGACATGATAAATGAGGTGGAATGTGAATTCACCATGTGCCATAATATGTTACAAGTTTAATATTATATATTACATAGTTGATTAAAATGGATCGACATTAATTGTTACAAAATATATTAACATGAACAAAGGCTAGTAAATTACAAAAAATAATGTGAATTTATTGTGTAACGGATTAATAAAAAAAATTAACGGTTGAGAACTTGGTACAAAATGAAATAAAGTATATATGAATATGTGTAGGTTTGAAGAGATAACTTGCAATTATAATCTCAAGCTTGATATGGTAGATTATTTCAATTTTTATCGATTTGAACATAATTTTAAACTTGTAATAAAAACAATGGTAATTTAAAATAGTGTAATTAACGATTTTATAAATTAAAAAAATAATATCATCTTTCATTTAAAATAAAAATTAATTGTCAATATCATACTGGATGATTATACTTTGTTTAAATATTAATCTAATTATTTGTAAGATGTTATAAAAAAATTATTTTCTATATTTTAGTTTGGTAATATCTGCTCCATTTTGGTATATCTTTTTTATATATTTTTGTTTTATATTTTTTTATATTTAAAACACGATTTTGTAGTTTGGAAATCCACGATTTTAGTTTGGTATTATCTTTTTTTTAGTTTAATTTGGTATAATTTTCACCAAAATCTTTTACATATTTTAAATAAAAAATATTCTATTGAAGCTATCTATTTTATAACAAAAATTAAAATAATAGGAACCAAAATATCAAATCCTAATACTGAAAAACTCTAAGGAATTGATAATCTTTAAGGAATATATAAAGAATAAAAAAATTTGTATCTGATGTGCTTATCAAAAATTATGAATAAAATCTTTAAGAAATATTTGAGGAATGAATAATCTTTAAATTTAATCTTCTAGGATTATTTAAGGAATCTAGTTGGTTTTTATATAGTAGATTAAATCTAATCTAGTTTTAAAAAAAGCCACCATGATTTTTTTTATATTTTTATAGAAATTAATGTTTAATTAAATATGTTAGAAACTTCCAAAATTATAATTAGGATTCTTTCTAAAATATTGGATGATATTAAAACTTACAAATCTAATATTTGAATTCATAAGATTTGTTTCCAAAACTACCAATTTATTTGTATAATTTATATGAATTAATGAGCAGATGACATGTGTCAAAATATGATATGGTGCATTTTAGAAATGACATGTGGCAAAAGATGATGTAGCGCAATGTGGTGGCTTCAAACCTTATTGCTTTTATATATATAGTAGATTTAATCAGAATAATGTAAATTTATGTTTTCAACTACCAAAATCAAATCTCTCCTTAACAAACTAACGATCAAATCTAGAATTTGATTTATTTTATTATTAAAAAGATGTTTTATACAGTAGAATTTTGAAAGTTTCTATCAAAAAACTTGTAAAACTGTACGCAAATATACACATATATTTATAAAAATCACGTACAAGTATATATTGAAAATTCTTTACAATTATTGATCAAAACCATTGTTATTTTTCTCCAAGTAATCTTTAATATATAATTGAAGGAAAGCAAATGAAGATGACATGATTAATATACTTGAATTCACTGTACCTATAAACTTGAAATCATAAAAAATAAAGAAAAATGAGACGAGTAGTGTTGTTTTTAATCTTGATGAGATGTGAGCATTACTGCATTAGCAAATATGCCGATCGTTACGAATAGTTATAGCTTGTACTCATTAGATTGTAAAAATTTTATCCAATAACTCCATTTTTATAGGGATGAAAGAGAACTAGGATTTGCATCAAAATAAATTTTAAAATAACACAAATGATGATGAGTAAGGATGAATATGAAAACTAAAAGAAAAGAAATCAATTTAATAAGTATTTAATTAGATTTTAGATATGGCTATAAGTTTGTTAGGAAAAGATTTATTTTGATGATTAAAAAGATTAAATAAATTTATTTCTAATCTTTATTAAGATAAACTTCTATTTTGGGATCTTATTCATCGCCCCGGGGGCGACGAATAGCAAAACCCATAAAAAATCGTATGGACATTAAGATATTTTAAATGAGGTATGAAAACAATAAGGTATTTTTTCTCGTCAGATGTAAAATCAGTCCATTTTTTTACTTTAAAATTGATTTGATTTATTTATCCTCTCTCGAGATAGAATCATACAATCACAAATTAACTCATTGAAGTAAATATTAGGCATTACTTTGTTGATAAAATCACACATTCACCTTCAACTCACTTTTTGATGACCATTATGCGGAAGACTATAGTATATCATGAGTGTCGCCCGCCAAATAAACTCCAAAAATATGTCCGTTTTCGAGAAAAAAAAAGTACCTAATTGTCTATCATAACTCATTTAAAATACCTTAATGCCCCAAAATTCTTTTTAAATACCAAACTGTCTCAAGGAGTTCACTAAAAGTACCAATTTGTCTTTTCGGCCAACAAAGAATAGTATAATTATAAACTAGGATTTGTGTAGAAGTTGAAAAAGTAATGCCGATTAATAGAGCTTACCTTTCATTCGCATTAAGAGAGGGTGAAATACATCTATATGCCACTGAACTTGCACACTTTTGTCAATCACGACCACATACTTTGCGAGTTTCAAATAAACACTTCAACTTTACTATTTTTTTGTCTTTTAGATACAAAATGATTATTTGTCAAAACGCGTGTTGTTCAGATTCGTAAGTGCGCGTACAATCAATAGAGAAAAATTGATTATATATGCCGATGTGGAGAACAAAATTTTTCTTTAATTTTTCTTTACAACAGTGAAGAAAAGCATATCCGGCAAAAATCTACCTAATACATTATAAAGTAGAAACCATGTCTTTTGAAAAAATTACGCCACGTGGCATTTTTGAATAAAATAATGTTACATTTTTAATAAAAAATATTATAATTAATTACTTGTATTATTCGTTCTATATATCCAATTTTTATAAGATAATAGCTTGATCAATATGTTGATATTTTTTATGCATATCTTTTTTATCTTGTAACAAGATTTGGGATCCAACTATCCAAGTATATAATTTTTAACTATATGTTGATAATAACTTGATCTAATATTTTTTATATTAATTTTATGCATAATATTTTTTTTATCTTTTAACAAGACTCGGGCTTCAAGTATATAATTTTTTTTATCTATATGTTGATAAAATATGGGGGCACAATCTTATGGATTTTTTTTTATAAATTACATAATTTTATTACGATATTATATACGAGAGTTTTAAATTTTATATTAATATCATAATATTGTATAATCTTTTAAAAATTATCTCGTGAGTATCACGGGTATTCAACTTTAAAATTTCACAAGTTAACTTGTTGAAGTAAATATTAGGCATTACTTTGTTGATAAAATCACACATTCACCTTCAACTCACTTTTCGATGACCATTGTGCGGAAGACTAGAGTATATTATGAGTGTCGCCCGCCAAATAAACTCCAAAAATATGTCCGTTTTTACCTCAACGAGAAAAAAGTACCTTATTGTCCATGATAACTTATTTAAAATACCATAATGTCCCAAAATTCTTTATAAATACCACATTGTCTCAAGGGGTTCACTAAAAATACCAATTTGTCTTTTCGGCCAACGAAAAACAGTATAAACTAGGATTTGTGTAGAAGTTGAAAAAGTAATGTCAATTGATAGAGCTTACCTTTCATTCACATTAAGAGAGCATATTATAGTTTACAAGAGTAACTTGGTCCCCATGGTTGGTCGCCATAATAGCTTTAAACCTTAAGCATGATAATAATATATCTAATATACCTATATATATTGGTATAGGGGAGCGCTCTGGTACAATACATATTATACTGTAAGCGTGTGGTTGAACATAGCCTGTTGGATTAGGATAAATCAGTGGCTAATAATTAAGTAACATAATAGCTAAATGGGGATGATGTGGAGAATCAAATCTTGGTTGATTTGAAAAAGGAAAGACTTGAAATTTAAGGAGATTGATGAGATAAAAAACCTGTATAATTAAAAAAAATCCTAGCAAATCTTTTTTTCCATGATTGAATATAATATAATTGACTTTTTTGGCGTTATTTTTAAAATTCAAACGTGGTTTTAAATTTAAATACGCGGTTTTTTTAAATCAAACATAATTTTCGTATTCTGTTTTGAATATTAATACATGATCGTTCGAATAATTATGTATATTGATTTGAACAATATAAGAGGACTTTTTTAAATATTTATAATGTTGAATAAGTACTCATTGTACATTGAACAATAACAGAATATTGGAAGTGTCTATTACACAACTGCTATTGTTTGTTGAATAAGTATTCTTTTGTTTTTGAATAACCACTTAATATTGGAAGAGACGAATGCACAATTGTAATTTTCGGTTGAATAAGTATTTTTATGCTTTTGAAAAAGTAAGCTTATTAGCATGAATAATATAATAATATGCCTTTTAATGATTAAGAGTTTTGTGAATAATATCATACATTTATTTGAATAAGTTGGATATATACATTGAATAATACAAATTAAGAAGTGTTATATATCTCGAATACATACTCCAATAAAGAGTTCATCTATTTATTTGTATGTATATTAATATGAAAAATAAATCATTATCTTTGTCTTCAAACATCAATCATTTACACTTCTTCACCATTCTTGAATAACTCCATAGTAGAACACACAAATGAGAAAACCAATTATCACATAACATGATACGATATTCTTGAATAACTGCAAAACAAAACACATATCTATGAATAACAATTCACGCATATATGAATAATAAAAAATGCATATATGAATAACACACTATACGTATATGAATAACAATTCACACATAATGAATAATAAAAAATGTATCCATGAATAAAAAGTCACACATATACGAATAGCAAAAAGTACATATATGAATAACAAAGCACACATAAATGAATAACATTTCACTTCATATATTTATGATATAAAAACACGTCTATATGAATAAAAACTCATCCATATATGAATAACAAAATAAACATATATGAAAAAGAATTCACGAATATGTGAATAACAAAACATGTATAGATGAATAACAAGGCATGGGTATATGAAAAACAAGTCACATATGTATGAAAATCAACGTATGCATTCATGAAAAACAAAATCCAAAAACATTAACATGAATATCAAGCCAACATGTATGAATAAAAAATAATGCATAGATGAATAACAAGGCATGTATATATGAATAACAAAACACGTATAGATGAATAACAAGGTTAGCATTTATATTCATAAAAAAGTCGAAAAGTATATGAAAAACAAGCCACGCATGTATGAAAAACAAAGTATGCATTCATGAATCACAAATCATAGATTACTCTAATTTCTCTTGAAATTGACTCACGCCAATCTTCTTTCTTTGTTCTTCCGCTCAACCCAAAGACACGAACCCTAGTTTGAACCACATATAGATCCACAATTGGATCCCTAGCCGAACCTTGGGTCGGCCATCCTTGCGCCATCGTTGTTCGTTGTTATGCACCGAATCCACGCCATGGCTGAGTCCTTGGCACCGCTGCATCAGGCCATCCGCTCGTCCTCGTAGGTTTGCAATGGTGGAATGAAATTGAAGAGAAACGAAATTGATATGAAGAAAAAGAAAGAAGAAGGGAGAGAGAGAGAGAGAGAGAGAGAGAGAGAGGGATTTCAATCAGTAAAATAAGGAAAGAATAATAAATCATGGCCAAAAAATAGGGATTTCAATTGATATAGCAAATTATGTGCAAATCAAGTGTATCTCACCCACAAAAGATTTATACATATTTTTAATCCTCCCTTTATTTATCTCAATCCGACGGATGTAAATTAACCACATGCTTGCACTCTAATATGGATTTTCACTAGAGCATTATTCTATAGGTATATTGATACATGATCACCTCGGATTACTCCTCATTGATCAAATATTTAACCCCACAAGATCCCGATCTTGCCAGTAACTCGATTTCCAACCTGATTTGCCTTGAAAGCTAGAAACTTGAAGAACAAGTAACTCGAAATATCAATGAATGGTGAAGAACGAATCTGATTCAAAGGGTCAAGATAATCAAAAGGATAGTTCAACTGAATTGGCTCCAACGCTAAATTCAATTGATAAACTAGTTGATCTTTAACAATCAAACTAGAACTAACAAGTTGATCAAATTAACAATCCAAATCTGAATTGAAAGAAAACGAATTGGTGATGATGATCGTAGAGATTGAATGCATGAACAATAGTTGCTTTAATGGCCCATAAACTAGATAAACCAATAAGGGTTTATCTAATTCAGGCTGATTTTATTAATGACAAATGCAAAGTATTTAAAGGAGTACAAGGTAGAGCATCCTTGGAGAACAAGCCAAAAATCCCAACCGGCCCTATAAGGGTATTTTTGGGCTTTTGCTTGCTTCCCAAGATAATATAAAATAATCTAGAAATAACTAACTAAATTCCCTTATATTAAATAAATCAAATAAAGATTTATCTGACTTATTTAAATAAAAAAGGATTTTTCTAATTTGTGCCCTAGGGAATGTATGGAAATTGTTTGTTAAGTTAATATTTTTTAATAGGGTTCACCAATTCCAATTTAGGGAATAGTTTAGAAATTATCCCAAATTTAACTTATTAATGTGTGCCCATGGACACACATTAGAAAAACCGAAAAAAGAAACTCCTAACAAACTCCTAACAACTTAAAAAGATATCTACTCATACATTAAAAAAGGGAAATCATGTATGTTGAAAAAATTGTGCCACGTGGCATTACTTGAATAAAATAATGCCGAGCTTTTTAATAATAATTTATATTATTCTTTCTATATATCCAATTTTTTATATTATAATAACTTGATCTATCTTTATGTTGATACTTTCCATATTAATTTTATGCATATCTTTTAACAAAATTTAGTCTATATGCTAATATTTTTTATATTAATTTTATACATAATAAATTTCCTTTTATCTTTTAACAAATCTTGCGCGCCAAGTATATAATTTGTTTATCTATATGTTGATATTTTGCAATATAATAAATTATTTATAGAATATATGATATATTTTAGCATACATTGATATATCTACCTAAATTTTAATAAAGTAACATTAATTTAATAAATATTTTAATAAGTTATATTATCAAATTATCTTTAAGTTATAACATTATATCTTTTTCTCTATATTATCTTCTATTCTATACCAATCTTTATATAAATGTTCTCCATATTTAAAAATATCATTATATTCATTACAATGAAAAAGATAAAAACTCAAATACATAGCCTTAATAAATATTTTATAAAAAATGATTACTTTATACATATGAATATCTTAACAAAAAATAAAAAAAAAGTATTTAAAATATTCTATTCAAGTGAAATTAATATTTAAAAAAATTTAATCTAAATATGGGGCAAGATCTCAACAAATAATGAAAATAATTTTCAAATATATTCAACTAAAAAATGTGGCACGATCTTAATTTTTTTTTTTAAATTACATAATTTTATTATGATATTATATACAAGTATTTTAAAATTTATATTAATATCAAATTATTGTATAATCTTTAGTAAAATCACCCCGTGAGTATCACGAGAATTCAACTAGTTAATAATAATAAAGCAAGACAATTCACCATCTAACAAACTCCTATGGCTGAAATTATTCATAGATATAATATCTTATTAAAGATAGAATCAAAACTAAAGATAAGATTCTCGTAAGACTTGAACAACTCTTAATAAATTGCATTTTTCGGCTCTTTCCTGTTGGATTCTGAATTTGATGTAAACTACAAAGTTGTAGAACTTTTAATTATGTTTTCAACGCATATTCAACAAACTTGAGATCAATTTTCTAGCCCAAATTATGACCAGTTTACTGAGCATTGTTTTCCATTTGACGGGTTTCTTAATTTTCCGAATTTTTATGACTTTATCCTCTTCCTTGGTGGCCTTGGACGCCATTGATGAACATAATCAAAATACAATATGGAATCCATGAAAACCTTCTTAAACTTAAATGCTCGGGACCTTAGTAAAGGTCTTATTGTTTGGCCTCTATTCATCTTCGACGAACCATTGATTTGGATCCTTCCTTGATTGTATCATATATATATACATATAGAATACTCTCTTTCAAGTTGGCACATGAAGATAAAGTGCAAAAACTCCTTTTTAGAGAGAGAGGCTCAACCTTCTATCTAGAAATTAATTGGAAGTTATGACAATCGGCCGAGAAGATCGTCTAGTTCTCTGCCGAGAAGGCATATATTGTTGCAAAGATGTATAATCAGTCCAAAGAAAATAAATCCTAATCTAGGAAACAATCTGGTTCTTTGTGCTAATATCCTTCAAAAGATCCTTGATGTTGAATTTGGTGTGAGATACATAATCGACACCATATATGTCTCCAGTTTCTCAAGTGGTGTGAAATCTCTTTTGAGAATCATCCCAATTTGAGATTCTAACAAATACAAGCTGATCTTGTTTTGAAAAATCCCGTTTTCTCCTTCGTCTGATTTGGATTCCAACTTCTTGAGGTTTTTCTTCCTTTTGCCGAGGTTTTCTTATTCGTTTTTCCATCAGTGTTCGTTGTGGATGACCCTCCGCTGAATTTGTTTGCGGAATCCTTTCATGTCCTTGTAGCCTCTTTTGAGTGAATAGTAGTCCCATCAGAACTATGGGAATGAACAATACAAAAGAACTTCTCGGTTTGTCAAACGGTTTTCGTGATTGTCTAGCGGATTATCTTTCCGGACAACTTGATTTTGTGACGCCAATTTGTGCTCTTAGACGTGACATGTGCTTTGGCCTTCGTCTGCCTTGTTTTTCGGTTGTGTTCAGTTTCCTCTCCTAATAGCTTGTAGCTTGTGGTTCATATTCAGAATTTGTTCAGCGACCGTCAAATCTTTGGTCGGTTTTATGGACGGCTGACGTGTTTGATTTGCATCTAGAATCTTGTGTTGTTCGGTTTCTTTGATCTATTTTATGGTCTTGTTGGGCTTGGTCTTTGTTTTTGGCCTTTTGGGCTTGTGTGGTATTGTTTTTACTCTAGTAGTGGGCTTTCTCTCTTGGACAGTTGGTGGACTCCTTGTTTGAGATTAAGCCCATTTTGGGTAACTTTTCGGTTTCCCTATTTGTTAGTGTTTTGCAGGTCTTGTGCAAGCTTGGTATGTACTTCTCCACTGTTGGGATCCGTGATTGGGTGTGGATCAAGTCGATCAGTGTGGTCGTGGATGCTTCGTGGCCTCTAAAGATCCTCCATTCCGGTGGTGGCAACGTCAGGGGTCCTTTTCCTTACCATTATTTTCCTTTATGACCATCTTGTCGTGGTGTTATGCATCTTTTTGTGATGTACTCGTCATACTTCCAAGCACGTATTGGTCTCTTTGTTTGGTTGATGTATTTCCGTTTCTTGTTTCTTTCTCTCTTACTTGCTTGCTGACTGCTGTTGTTGGTTTTCGGCTGCCATTTTAATGCCATCTTAGTTTATCAGGCCTATTTGATAATTGAATCCTTATCTACTCAAAAAAATGAAGATTAATAATACTCAACTTGTCAAGAAGAAACTCAAATTGTTAGCGTCCTTGAGGCTTAGTAAACAAATCAGCTGGTTGGCGAATGATATGAATATTAGAAGCAACAACATTGCCATTTTGTATTTGATCCCGCACAAAATGGAAATCAATCTCTATATGTTTAGTAAGTTCAAGGAATAACTTTGTGATAAATATCGAGAATAACCTTGTGATAGTACAACCATTTAAACTCAAAAACTTCAATAGCATCAACAAGTTCAGGGAATTGACACCCCTCATAGAAGGGATTCGCAACATTCAAAGCTTCCACACAAATTAAATGAGAAGAAGATTGATAAACATGGCTAAAAGTTATTGTTATATCGTTGAAAACTTTTAAAATTTTGTAACAATAATCCCAAACGGATACAATATCAAGAGAGTTCGGAATGTATATTGAGCGGCAAAAGAAGATAAAAGATCTTTGTAAGGCATGCATGCATGAAGTAATTTATAAGTGGAGTTCTAACGATGGGCAACATCTTTCGGAAAAATTCGGGCTTGAAATCCTTTGTCTTTGCAAAACTTTTTTCATTTGTTGGTGGTTCATTGGCTAACCCTCATATGCCCAACAATAAACTTAATAGGAGCAATTAAACCATGCAAAACATTTAAACCATCTTGAACACATAAGTTTAAAATATGGCAAGCACATTGTATATGAAAATATTTCGTTCCACAAGTTGGTTGATAATGCGAAACCAACTCTCGGATAGAAGCAATGTTATTTGACGCATTGTTAAAGAAAATAGAAATAACTTTTCGGAGCAATCTATATTCCTCCAAAATAGTACGAATAATGTTACTAATATTTATGGCGGTATGACTAATGTCAAATATAATATAAGCCAAAACTCATTTTTGCATAATAAAATGATCATCAATAAAATGACATGTAAGACCCATGTAGGAATGCATTCTAAAATAATCACTCCAAATGTTACTACAAATATAAACTTTACAATCATTTTTACTAAAAAAACTTACACAATGCATGTTTTCGGTTTTTATAAGGAACACATCTCTTCTTATTATTTTTCTAGAAATCGGTTGATACGAGTTGAATATGATTAGTCATCCAATCATTAAAACCAACACTCTCGGCAAATTAAAATGCTAAATGATCAACACAAATAGATTAAGCAAAAGCATATTGACTAGTTGCATGATTGTAATTAAATAAATAAGGATTGTGAGAAGAACAAGTTGCAAACCCGACAAGTTGCGATTGACTTCGCATCATTCCTAGCTTCTCAGGGTGTATCTTCTCCATATGCGTCTTCAATGTTCAATAGCCTCCTCCACCTCTCCATGAATATTTTTTCTCACAATAGTTACAAATAATGATATATTTGTTGCTAGGTGCATCATTAACACCCTTTTCGAACATATTTTGTAAAAATTTTGTATTGAAGCTCTTGAGTAGTGGATGATGATGGTGGGATGGATGGGAGTGGTGCTTGAGACAATTCCAATGAGACTTGGACTTGAGGAGGAATGGGAGTGGGCATCGTCATCGGTGGCATGTGGACATCACTCTATTGTGAGCCAAATAGGTGATCATATAAATCTATATTTTTTTGAAAAAAATGTAATTAAGAAAGAAGAAAGATTAGGAGAATGAGACTTGATAGTATTAGAAAAATTAAAATTGAGAATATGAGACTTAAAAGTATTAGAGAGATTGATAGAATGAGATATTAGTGTGGGATGAAAATGAAAAAGAATGTGTTATTTATAAGGTAAGATTTTGATGTAATTTTTTTGAAATAAATAAATAAAACTAGCCGCTTATAAAAAAAATATAAATTGTAGGGCAAAAGATAATTCTCATTTATGATTTACAAGGTATTTATAGAGTTTACAAGAGAACTGACACAAATCCTAATACTTGCAAGGAAAGTATTTTACAAGATAAGAATGACTAACAAATATGGTTACAAAATATCCTAGGATAATATCACAAAATAAGATATGATTTTATGTGATTCTATCCTAATACACCCCTACAAGATGATGGGTAGGAACGAACCAAAAGCTTGGATAGAAGAGACTGAAACCGAGTTGTACCAATTGATTTAGTAAAAAACGTCAGCTAATTGATCAAGTGATCGAACATGTCGAACAATGAGACTACCATCTTGAACCATTTTCCGAACAAAATGAAAATCCAGCTTGATAGGTTTGGACCTTTGATGAAGGACGGGATTCTTGGTAAGAAAAGTAGCACTCAGACTGTCACAGAGAATGATAGGTGGCCCAAGGACTGAAATAGACATTTTAGTAAGAAGCTGTTGAAGCCAAATTAACTCAGTGGCAACAAATGTGATTGCTCTATATTCAGCTTCTATACTAGAACGCGCAACAACATTTTGCTTTCTAGAAGACCAACTGATCAAGTTTCCACCAAAGAAAATAAATTAGTCAGGTTGAGACTTGCAGTCATCAAGATTAGAATTCCACCCTGCATTTGTAAAAGTGACCAAACGAGATTCCTTGGCTGACTTGATGAGGAGTCCATTAGAGAGATGCCTTTAAGGTACTATAGGATGCGTTTGACAACGCATCAATGAAGCTCAGAAGGATTGTGCATAAACTGACAAACGCGATTAACGACATAAGATATTTCAAGACGAGTGATAGTAACATACTGAAGGCCACCAACAATGATTCTGTAAAGAAAGGGATCTTGTTGAGTAGTCGCGGAAGCTTCGACTAATATGGAATAGTTAAAGTAGTATGAACACACAAGAACACATATAACATCTCCACCTTTCTGATAAACGAAAATAGAAAATCGATTTGCAATTTTCTATGTGTTTTGTTTATTACTAATAACACATTTAGGCTGTGTTTGTCATACCAAAATTAACTAGTTTATAAACTTCAACTAATTAAAAAAAATAGTAAATCATGTTTGTCTTGGGTTAATAAACTAGTTAGTAGTTAATAAACTAGTTAAAATGATAAACTTATAAATCTAGCTTATCTGTTGATTTATACTAATTTATTTGAATAATAAAAAAAGAAATAAAAATTCTACCAATAAGAAAAGAGAGAAAAGATAGTGGGAAAGAGAGAGAAGATGGTGGAGACGGATAGTTTTAAAATTCTTACGTGATTTGAACAAGAGCAAACTAGTTTATCTAATTTATGATTACAAACAAAGTTTATTAAATTAACTAGTTTTTTTATCTAATTTTGTATCTAGTTTTTTAATTTTAACTAGCATCTCCACCTTTTTATTCTCTTGTCATTTTCAACCTCCTACAAAATAGCATGCTCACAATTCTCCACCTCGTACACAATTTGAAAAGCCTCAAATTTTGGACGAACAAAGAAATAATCCATGTCGTGCATGATAGACTTCATCATCTGGGTTGCATCATGATTATGACTGCCTACGTACCCTTTGACCGGGATCAAGCCAATCGTAGTTCTACATGTCCTCCATATAGTCTCCAACTCACCCGTAACCATTCTGAAGGACTATGCCCCTCCTAGGCAATTTAACATGGGCCAATCGGAAGCAGTTCCAAGTAGTGTTGAAACTTGCTGCCTGTCACAACCTTGGTTAACATGTCTGCCGCATTTTCGTTTGTATGTACCTTCATAAGAGAAATATCACCATCCTCTATGACATCTCGAACAAAATGATATCTGACATCAATATGCTTGGTACGAGCATGATGGACCTGATTCTTAGCCAAGTAAATCGCAATCTGACTGTCACACCATATATCCACACTTTCTTGCGTCATTCCAAAGTCACACAAAAGACCTTTCAACCACAAAGCTTCCTTCACTCCCTCTGCCATAGCCATATATTCCGACTCTGTAGTTGAGAGTGCAACTGTAGCTTGTAACATTGATCTTCAACTTATCGGAGCACCATATAACTTAAAAGCATAATCAGTGGTAGATCATCGTTTATCAATATCACTTGCATAATCTTAGTCGACAAACCCACTAACTTGACATGTCTTTCCACCAAAACATAATCCGATATTAACGTTAACCCTTCAAGTACCTCAATATCCATTTCACAACTTCCCAATGCGCCTTTCCCAGATTTGCCATGAATCTACTGATAACATTAACCGCTTGTGAAATGTCTGGACGTGTACACACCATGGCATACATTAAGCTGCCAACTGCACTAGCATAAGGTACATTTTCCATGTATGCCTTATCTTCCGCTGTAGTGGGAGACTGTCTACTAGAGAGCCCAAAGTGTGAAGCCAATGGGGTCACCACTGACTTTGCACCTTTCATCCCAAACCGATCAATAACCTTCTCAATGTAACCTTTCTGACTCAAGAATAATTGACAAGTTTTCCTCTCTCTTCTGATCTCCATACCAAGTATCTTTCTAGCAGCACCCATGTCCTTCATATCAAACTCTTTACCAAGTTCGACCTTTAACTTATTTATCTCCACCATGCTTCTTGAAGCAATAAGCATGTCATCCACATACAATAAGAGATAAATATAATCACCTCCACAGAGCTTCTGAATATAGACGCAACAATCATAATCACTTTTGGAGAAACCATGCTTTAACATGAAAGAGTCGAATCGCTTGTACCACTGTCAAGGCGACTGTTTTAATCCATATAAGGATTTCCTAAAGCGACATACCTGACTCTCCTTTTTCTCTACTTTGTTTCCTTCTGGTTGATACATGTAGATTTCCTCATCTAAATCTCCGTGCAAGAAGGCTGTTTTGACATCAAGTTGTTCCAACTCAAGATCACCGTGAGCAACAATGCTCAAAAGCACCCGAATAGATGTATGCTTTACCACATGAGAAAAGATCTCATTGTAGTCCACACCTTCTTTCTGTGCAAACCCCTTGGCTACTAATCTTGCCTTATACCTTGTACCACCGAGCTCAGATGAATCTTCTTTTCTTTTATACACCCACTTACAAACAATAGCAGTCTTTCCCTCAAGCAATGGGACTACCTCCCATGTCTTGTTCTTATGGAGAGATTACATCTCTTCCTCCATAGCAACCAACCATATCTCTTTATCAACATCTTTGATTGCTTGTTTGAAGGTGACCGGTGCATCATCCTCCACCGAGAGTGCATATTCAACTAAGTTTAATTGCTCATAGTGTTTTAGAGGCTCATCAAACCCATACCTTTGAACTAGTTTACAAACCCGCCTTGGCCTGGTGGAAGTTATGGACTCTTGTTGTTGTTGTAGTACTTGTGTATTTTCCTGTTGAACCTCCTCATGTTCAAGCTCATCATCTTCTTGACAATACGTGTCGCGATGAGACTTTCCTCTTGATCATGACTACAATTTGGTTGGTCCTCAAATTCTTCTATCTCAACTACTTGAAATTTTAACGTCGCAACATCACCACCATTGCGACCCTCAGCTTTTGATAAAGCTGTCATGGAGTTCTCATCAAAAGTAACATCCCTGCTGATTACAAACTTAGAATCTTCTAAACACCAAAGACGATAGCTCTTGAATCCTCTTGCATATCCTAAGAAGATTGCCTTCTTAGCCCTATTATCAAGCTTGTTATCTTTGACATGATAATAAGCGATGCATCCAAAAACTCTAAGTCTTCCATAATCTGCATGTTCTCCTGACCACACCTTAAAAGGAGTGTCTCCATCCAATGTCGAATGTGGAGATGGGTTCACAATATAAGCAGTTGTGGAAACCAACTCCGCCCACCATTCTCGACCCAAACCAGAATTGGAGCGCATACATCTAGCTTTCTCAAGTAGTGTACGGTTCAGCCTTTCTACGACTCCATTCTGTTGTGGTGTGTCTCTACCCGTCCAATGTGGAACAATGCCTTCTTCATCACAAAACTTCTTGAAAGCACCATCTGTGTACTCTGTGCCATTATCAGACCTCAAAGTTTTCAGCTTTCTATCCGTTCTGTTCTCGACCATTGCTTGAATGTCTTGAATACCTCATTCTTATGCTTAAGAAAATACACCCAAACATATCTCGAGTAATCATCTACAAACGAGACAAAGTACCGGGAACCACCTTTGGAAGCAACTTTAGCCGGACCTTAAACATATGTATGAACATAGTCTAATTTCCCTCTGCTTTGTTGCTCGTTGAAAATGAAACCATGTGTGCTTTTCCATACACACAGTGCTCGCAAAACTCCATGCAAGGCTTCTTCATGTACTTCAACAAGCCCTTCTTACCAAGCAAATTTAGACCCTTCTCCGACATATGTCCAAGGCGCATATGCCAAAGCCTAGTATACTCTGTTGGGTTTCCCTTGCTTCAATCCGTTCCAACCGTTACATCACCTATAGCTATATTGCTAACAAGATGGTACAAATTTCTTTGGAGAATCCCCTTCATCACCAGCAAAGCACCACTAACGACTTTTAGAACCCCGTTCTCGCCAATTAGCTTGCAACCTTTTGATTCTAAAACACCAAGAGAAATAAGATTTTTCCTCAAATCAGGGACATGCCTAACATTCATTAATGTTCTGACAATGCCATCATGCATCTTGATTTTAATTGTACCAATACCCACCGTCTCACAACCATGGTCGTTACCTATCAAAACGGTTCCACCATTTATGGTCTTATAGGAAGTGAACCACTTCCTCTTTGGGCACATATGATAAGAGCATCCAGTACCTAGAATCCAATTGCTTGAATATTCAGATGTAATGGAATAACATTCTCTGCCCCACTCATCCGAAGCTACACTAGCTTCGTGCTTCACATCTTGATCTCCCTTATTCTTGTTATTTTTGTCCTTCCATTGTACCCTCTTATTTCGACAATCGTTCTTCCAATCCCCAAGCTCACCACACTTGTAACAACGAGTTTCCGCTAGAGATCTAGATTTTGATCTAGACTTTTCCCTCTTGATATTTCTTCTATCATTACCTCGTCCTCTTGCAAATAAACCTTGTGCTTGTTCATTGCTCCCACTTGTCATATTACTAGTTGCCACCTTTCGCAGATCGTCCGCTAGAAGCGCATTTCTAGTTTCATCCATGGTCAATGTATCTCCCACAAGCATTAATGTTTGGACAAGATTCTCATATGATTTCGGCAAAGAAAGCAAAAGCATAACAACTTGAT
This sequence comes from Fallopia convolvulus, assembly GCA_964016875.1. Taxonomy (NCBI): domain Eukaryota; kingdom Viridiplantae; phylum Streptophyta; class Magnoliopsida; order Caryophyllales; family Polygonaceae; genus Fallopia; species Fallopia convolvulus. The sequence continues at coordinate 38,652,019 of OZ024721.1, forward strand.
CTTCATCTTCAACCTTCACATCAATATCCTTCAAATTTGAAATTATCCTATCAAATTTGTTGATGTGATCACAGAGTGAGATTCCTTCGTCCATCTTGCAAGTATATAACTGTGACTTGATATAGATTCTATTTGTTAGAGTCTTTGTTATGAAGTTCGCCTCCAACTTTTCCCACACACTTGATGCGGTTTTCTCATCATTCACCATAAATGTGACATCTATTTCAAGACATAATATTATGGCAGCGCGTGCTTCCATATCAAGCTCTTCCCAGTCACTATCCTTCATATCTCCGGGTTTCTTATCCTTACCCAACAACGCCTTGTGTAACTTTTAAGATATCAACAAATTTTTCATCTGCATCCTCTAATAGCAAAAGTCATTTTTCCATTCAACTTCTCAATTTCATATTTCCCAAATTTAACAATTCCGCTACTAGAAGCCATTGATTTCAAAATCGGACCTTGACCACCTTAGAATTTGATTTGGCTCTGATACCAACTGTTGAGTAGCCGCGGAAGCTTCGACTAATATGGAATAATTAAAGTAGTATGAACTCACAAGAATTTAACAAGGTTCGACAAATTGTCTACGTCCTCGGGTGTGATATGTATCTTACTATATGAAGGAAATAAATCCGACAACTTGTACAAGCCACAAGTTCGTGGTAGAAAAGAGTATATCCTCAAAAAGAAAAACAAACCTCTCTTAATTCTCTCTTTTCGTTTCCAAGATGAAATCCCTTTTGTTTTTTTCTCTCGTGTTTTCTTTTTTTTAGAAGATGATATTTTTCTTCTTCTCTTTTCCCTCTTTATATAGAATTCCGAAATATTTCTGATAAATGAAAATAGAAAATCGATTTGCTATTTTCTATGTGTTTTGTTTATTACCAATAACACATTTAACCTCTCCACCTTTTTATTCTCTTTTCATTTTCAACCTCCTACAGAATAGCATGCTCACAGATAGGCTAAGGGGTCGCTAGATTGAGCTAACAAGAAGCTGGTTTAGCGGGAGAGGAAATTGGCTTTGCTCCTGTCATGTTGTTGCGGTCTAACAAGTCACAAATGTACTTATTTTGAGAGAGAAGCATACATTTAGAATTTCTGTGAACTTCAATCCCCAAAAAATAATGTAAGTTTCCAAGATCCTTAAGAGAGAAAATGGAGCCAAGGAAGCTTACAAACTCATTGACAAACTTGGCGTTGGACCTTGTAATGATCAAATCGTCGATATAGACAAGAATCGTCGATAGAGAGAAAAATAATGTAAGTTGACCATGCTTTTTGATGAAGAGCGAGGTGTCGGATCGACCAAGGGAGAAGCCATGTTGAAGAAGAGCGGTTTGAAGCTTATGAAAGCATGCCCTAGGAGCTTGCTTAAAGCCATACAAAGCCTTTCGAATGCGGCAAACATGAGAGGGGGCGGCGGTGGATACAAAACGAAGTGGTTGGTCCATGAAGACAGTTTTTGAAGGTTGCCATTGAGAAAGGCGTTGTTAACGTCAACTTGTCAAAGAGGCCAATTGTAAGTGATGGCTAAGCTAAGAACAAGTCGAATAGTTGTTGGTTTGACAATTGGACTGAAAGTGTCAAAGTAGTCAACCACTTCTTCTTGATGGAAGCCCTTTGCAACTAAGCAAGCCTTGTACCTGTCTATGGAACCATTGGCTTTACGTTTGATCCTATAAACCCACTTACAACCGACAACATTAGAACTAGGAGGTCGGGGAACTAAGTCCCTTGTCCCATTACGTATTAAAGCATCATATTCATCTTGCATCTCATTTTGCCAATTTGGATCTTTTGTGGCTTGAGAAAAGAATTTTGGTTCAGAGGGCAATCAGAAATAGAAGCAGGATATTTGATGGATAAATTTAACTGTTATTTAACTGTTTGAGTTTAAGAGATTGAGTTTTAGCACGAGTTACCATGGGGTGAGTTGGGTCTGATGTTGGGCGATAATATGAGGGCGCTTGAGACTTAGGAGAACCGACTGGATTGGGCGACATCGCCGAGGGCAACGCCGTAGATGACTCGATTGGGTGGGATGGGACGTGATCATCAACACCGACTCACTATCAGGGGGTGGACTGATTCGGAGAAGCCCCAACAGGAGGTGATCAGAGCGGTGTGGTGGTTGGGCTAACGGTTTGCGATGGCAAGTCGCGAGTCATCGGCGGAGACGCGGGTCGCTGAATAGGAGCCGCCAGTGGTGCCGAATTAGAGGGAGATTGAACCCCACTCTCTCTAAAATAGGTTGCCTCTTGTAAAAGGGTGAGGGGGATTAAGCTATTTTGTGGAGGAGACTTATTACCTGTAGAGGAAGACAAAGCATATGGAAAGACAGATTCATTAAAACTAACATGTCTGGCAATATGCATTTTATCCATTTCAACATGATAACAGTTGTAACCTTTATGTTTGGGACTATAAACAAGAAAAATACAAAGAAGAGAGCGAAAGTCTAACTTATTTTGATTATAAGGCCTAATAAACGGAAAACAAAGACATCCAAAAGATTTTAAGAGTCCATAATCTGGTTTCCATTTAAATAAGCGCCGAAAAGGAGTTTGAAAATTCAAGGTTGGGATGAGAGTTAAGTTATTTAGATAAAAAACGAAATGAAACGCATTTTCCCAAAATCTTTGAGGAAGAGAGGCGTGAGCAAGTAAAGCAAGAACTTTTCAACAATAAATTGATTTCTTGTTTCAGCGGATCCATTTTATTCAGGAGTGTAAGGACATGCAATTTTATGAAGAATACCATTTTGTTGAAGAAAGGTTGAAATTGGCCTATATTCGCCCCCAATCCGATTGTAGAGCTTTAAGTATGGCGGAAAATTGAGTTTCAACCATTTGTTTGGAGTTCTTGAAGATTGTAAAAACTTGTGATTTGTTAGCAAGAAAATAAATCCATATAAATTTAGTACAATCTTCAATAAACGAAACATAGTAACGGTTTCCATTTATTGAATTTAAAGGAGCAGGACCCTAAACGTCTGAATGAATCAAATCAAACGGATGTTTTGCAGACTCAATACGAATAGGTAAATGAAGACGACGACTCTTGCCAAGTTGACACGAGCCACACACATCTAATATTTTATTATATGAAATAGGTAAGCTAAAATCTTTAATAAGACGCCGAAGAACAGACTCGTGAGGGTGAGCCATTCGATGATGCCAACACTGTAGGGAAGTGCAAACATCAGTAAAGACACGAGTAACACGAGTACTAGACAACATAGAAGAAGACATAGACGGCAACCGGTAGATCCCATTCTCAAGCGTTCCTCTTAGAATTATCTGCCCCTACAAAGTCTTAACAAGATAGTAAGTAGGATGAAATTCAAGAAATACATTATGATCTCTAGTTAATTTAGAGACACTAATGAGATTTTTGTTAACCCAAGGGACAAACAATATATTATTTAATTTAATTGGAGAGGATGATTTATGCGATGAAGAAAGAACAGAATGTTGAACCTTTAGGCAGATGACTAATATATTGTCAGTTGTTCTTAGCTTAGCTGAAAGTTGGAACCATATAAACATGGCTTTGATACCATATAAACAATATAAATTGTAAGAAAAAAGATAATTCTCATTTATGATTTACAAGGTATTTATAGAGTTTACAAAAGAACTAACAAAAACCCCAATACTCAAGACAAGTATTTTACAAGATAAGAACGACTAACAAATATGGTTACAAAATATCTTAGGATAATATCACAAAATAAGATATAATTTTATGTAATTCTATCCTAATACCGCTATGGCCAAAAACCGGCCAAACCAGCAATTTAGCTACAACAGATAGAAAAAAACTAGCCTGAAATTTGGACAAATCTAAACCTTAACGGATCCAAACCGTTGGTTTAGGTTCTGGTTCAATTTAGGATCCGGTTTTAACCGGATTGGTTTCTGTTTCAAACCGGAACAAGCACACACCTACAAAAAGTATGTTTTGGAAAGGAAAAATGACTTTAAATAATCTCAAGTATCAACTTTGAACCAAAAATAATCCCAACTTTAAAAATCACCACCAGCGATCCCAACTATTACAATATTAACTCGAAATGATGTGAAGTTCTTTTCCGATCAGAATTCCGACGAGATTGCTGACATGGCAATCGGAAATCCTATGTGGCAAAGTTAATATTTTACATTTTATTTTTTTTTACAGCCATGTCACGTCTTTGCTCCATGTCATTTTATTTAGCTTAATAAAAAAAAGTTTTTTGGTAGTAAGCTTAATAAAAAAAAGTTAATATCTTAATTTGTTATTATACGAATAAATATCTTAATTAGATTCCATTTCCATCTAGTAAACAAGAACCAATCAAAAAAAGAATCAAATTAAATGAAAATAAGAACGAAGAAGATAGAACAATAGGTCTATCTTCGTTCTTGTTTACTGAATCAACGACACCACATCGCCGCCGCCACTCTACAACCGTCAAATTCGCCGCCAATTGGTGGCTTGAACTTGAATTTGGTCCTAATTGTCCGCTCCCAGATCTGAATCCTCCACCGGAGAAACCCCTCCATACTCCTCTCCGTCCCGAACACCGTCCTGTAGAAATCGGTGTCTTTCAAAGCCCCGTACACGCTGAAGCACAACGGTCGCCTTTCCCTGTCCATACGTTCGGCGAACACCATCTTCTCAGCGGCGATTTCGATCCTCAATCTCTCATCGAGGATCCCGTCGATCTTCTCTCTCCTTCGCCAGATCAGAGTCCAGTAGATCATCTCGTACGCGTTTGGAACCTTCCAATCACGAGCTCTGAGGAATTTCAACAAAATTTGGTACGTATATCCATGGCCTTTGCTCGGGAGCAGCGAGATCCCTCAGATCTGAATCTCCGTTGGATCCTCGTCAGAGGCGAGTAGTAGGTTCGACCGGATTGCTTCCTCTAGTAGGCGTCGAAGATCGTCGAGAGGCTTGTTCGCATTCCTGCCTCGGCGTAAGGCATTTTTGATCGATATGCTTCGACGCTTCTTCTTCTTATTGTATTGCCTCTATCCAGTAAACAAGAACGAAGAAGGAGAAGACTGGATGCCTTCGTTCTTATTTTCGTTTAATTTGATTTTTTTTATTTGTTCTTGTTTACTAGATGGAAAATTGAAAATGGAATCTAATTAAGATATTACTTTTTTTATTAAGCTAAATAAAATGACATGGCACAAAAAATAACATGGCTGTTAAAAAAAATAAAATGTAAAATATTAACTTTGCCACATAGGATTTTCGATTGCCATGTCAGCAATATCGCCGGAATTCTGCTCGGAAAAGAACTTCATATCGTTTTGAGTTAATATTGTAATAGTTGGGATCGCTGGTGGTGATTTTTAAAGTTGGGATTATTTTTGGTTTAAAGTTGATACTTGGGATTATTTTAAGTCATTTTTCCTTTTGGAAAAAACAGGGGAGTAAAATCAGATATCGACTATTGGGCCAAGTGAACTCGACCTACAAATGTTTGGGCCTAATCACTGGGTACGGTACCCACAACTCTTACCTTTGGAATCTCTTCATCAACTGCGCCACGAACAACGTCTAAAACCCCTCTTCTGAAAAACACACTCAAAAATCAAAACCCCTATTCCTTTTCAACTCAAGACGGCAATGGCTACAAGCTTCTTCTTCGAGCCGCCCAGCGATGAAGAACAAGAAATTGAACAGCAAACCGAAAACGATGATTCAGGTTCCGAATCTGACATAGACACGAAGGCTGATAAATTGCAATCTCCTTGGGACTTTTCCACCTTCTCCAGATCCGTTGCTGAAGAGCACAGCCTTCGCAACACTACCTCCATCGACGAAAAAATCTACAAAGCTCGCAAGCAACTGGCTGTTCCCCTTCCATACCCTAGCGAAGAAGAAGATTCCGATGCTGAACCTCACAAACAAGTATAATTTGCTTCTCTGTCCCTATTGCCTTAAGTGCCTTCGTTTGTTCGTATTAATTGAGTTCCCTACGAGATTTTCGATTTTGTGCAAATTTTTGATAGTAATTGTTTAAATAGGAGGATTATAAACCCGAAGAGGACGATGATGAAGATGATGATGATGCCGGCGAAGAGAAGAAGCCGTTTTTTGCCTCAGCCGAAGGTATTTCATTTCATGCGAAATCGTTTATGGAGCTTAATCTTTCACGGCCATTGCTTCGAGCTTGTGAGGCATTGGGTTACACTAAGCCTACGCCTATTCAGGTTAACTTCAAGTTTAATTTTTTTCATTCTTCTGGTTTTCATCGAGCATACATCAATCCTGTAAACTTGATTTGCTCTAAATGTCGATTCTATATGTGTAGGCCGCTTGTATACCGTTAGCTCTGACGGGGCGGGATATTTGTGGAAGTGCAATCACTGGTTCTGGAAAGGTATGTTGATTATTTATGATGTCTGATGCCACCACACTACCATACTCATAGAATAGGAAAACTTGCCATCAGATTGTTGATGAGAAAATAACGAGTACTTTGCTTCTTTTTCTTTTTCTTTTTTTTTTAAAATTGATTGCTTTCCTTTCAATTATCATTTTTAGGAATTCACACCTGTTCTTCCATATGTTTTTTTTTGTTTCACAGACTGCTGCCTTTTCCTTGCCAACATTGGAGAGATTGTTGTATCGGCCTAAACGTGTTCCAGCTATCCGTGTTCTTATTCTCACTCCAACCAGAGAGTTAGCTGCCCAGTAAGTTCCCACACTATCTCTTCCTTGTCCGAGCAAGTACCAAAATAAAGCGTTGTACTTAAATCTGTACTACATGACCAGTAGCTGAAATTATCATTTGGAGAAATTGTGCTGAAGTTACTGCACGTCACTTTGCAGGATACACAGTATGATTGAAAAACTTGCTCAATTTACAGATATCAGATGCTGTCCAATAGTCGGAGGGCTATCTACCAAGGTAAGATGTGAATCTTGATCTTTTGAACAGATTTTTTAAGCAATATACATTCTATGCCATTTTCGCAACATTTTTAAGTTAATTATATGCATGTTGTGGATTTCAGAACAAGATGTTGCTACCCTTCTTTAACTTCTGTTCTAAGAATATTATACCATAAGGAAAAAAGTAGCCATCCATCAGCATTTGTACCTTTTGCAACTTTATGTGCAAATGTTGCACAGGGAATTCTGGTGGCTTAAAATGTGAATCTTGAATATGTTAAATAATCTAGTTTTATAGCATACATATACATGTTATGCCACTATTTTGCTTCCATTATAAGTCGACTGTGCTTATAATATAGATTTCAGAACAAGATGCCGCTAGTGCTACCCTTCAGTTCTGAGAAAATTATACCATAAGGAAAAGTAGCCAATTATCTACTTTAGTACTTTTTGCAAATTGTAAACATCAAATTCTTGTGTCTTTCTCTTATATTTGAGTTTGATTTGGTAAATTGGTTGAACTTCTTATAGTCATAGCTTAAATATAAATGTTTTCTCGTAATTCTTACAGGTGCAAGAGGTAGCTCTGAGGTCAATGCCAGATATTGTTGTTGCTACTCCAGGCCGAATGATAGATCATATACGCAATTCAATGTCTGTAGATTTAGATAGCCTTGCAGTTTTAATTCTTGACGAGGCAGATCGACTCCTTGAGCTTGGGTTTACTGCTGAGATTAGTGAGCTAGTTCGTTTGTGTCCCAAAAGGAGACAGACAATGCTGTTTTCGGCTACCATGACTGAACAGGTTGATGAACTTATTAAGCGTCTCCTAAACAAACCGCTTCGCCTCTCTGCTGATCCATCTGCTAAAAGACCAGCAAGTTTGACTGAGGAAGTAGTTAGGATTCGCAGGATGCGTGAAGCACATCAGGAGGCAGTTCTTCTTGCATTATGTTCAAAGACCTTCACATCCAAAGTCATTATTTTCAGTGGAACTAAACAAGCTGCTCATAGGTTAAAGATTTTGTTTGGTTTAGCTGGCTTTAATGCCGCGGAGCTTCATGGAAATCTCACCCAAGCTCAACGTCTCGATGCTTTGGAACTTTTTAGGAAACAGGAAGTGGATTTTCTTATAGCTACAGATGTTGCTGCACGTGGACTTGATATAGTGGGTGTTCAGACAGTGATAAATTTTGCTTGTCCTCGTGATCTCACTAGCTATGTACATAGAGTAGGACGTACAGCAAGAGCTGGTAGACAAGGATATGCTGTGACATTTTTAACAGATAATGACCGGTCTCTATTGAAAGCTATTGCTAAAAGAGCTGGTTCCAAGCTTAAAAGCAGGATTGTTGCAGAACAATCAATAAATCAATGGGTACAAACAATTGAGCAAATGGAGGATCAGTTTTCTGAAATCCTGCAGGAGGAGAGGGAGGAGATGGCCTTTAGAAAAGCTGAGATGCAAGCAGCAAAGGTCAGTCATAGTCTCTGATTTGCTTATTACTGAAACAATCTCTTTTTACTTTCGGGATGCACATAGGTGGAAGAAGTATCTATTTAACTAGTAATGCTGAGAGAGATGCTCTTTTCCATGACGTCCATACTTCTAGCTTAAACAAAAGTGGTTTATGACATATTTACCTTAGTTATTCTTGCGAGTTTAGCAAATCAATATTATGTTCCAAATGAGTTGTTCGTCATGAAGTTGTATGGTCTTTCTCTCTATTTCGTGGAAGGGTTTTGGTGTGCTAATGTTTATTGATCGTCTTTTTTCTGAGGTTTAAGTAACCTGTCTGCTTAATATTGATGACAGCTAATTTTTCTTATTATTTCGTAATCTTATACTTTCAGGCTGAGAACTTGATTCAGCACAGGGATGAAATATTTTCACGCCCTAAAAGGACATGGTTTGTTACTGAGAAAGAAAAGAAGGAGATGGCTAAAGCAGCAAAGGTAAGCTGGTTGTTTTCTGATATGTTACTTGGTAAAGTTGTACTGGTCATTCTGATAAAATCTTGTTATTTAAAGGGTACATATGTTGCATTTTGTATCTTTTTATCCATATTTCATCATGTTGTAAAGGGTGCAGACAGGTATAATAGACCTTGATATCATGTACGTACCAGAGATATTTTGCTTTATATTTGATTTCCTGATTATTGGATTCTGTATATTAATTTGGAATCAAGCAAACATTGGAAGTAGTAAAAATCCCTTACTTCTCAATTTATGGAACATGCCTAGAAAAGTATACAGCACCCCCACCTCTTGTTGCTGCATGTTGGATGTGTTTGGAAGTCATTTTATTGACTTGTCACGGGACATCAACATTTTCCTTGCTTACTCTATTTGTTCTTATATTTCATGGATTATTGCATCTTTTCTGTAAAATGCTGAGAATATGGTCTGGTGAAAGCTAGCTTTTATCATAGACACTTTTAAGAACAGTGCAGTCCACTCATTTGTATTCATCTTCTGAATGCGATTTTTTTCTACTAATTTCAAGTATATATGTATTGTTTCTTTTGTGTGCAAAATTTTGAATGTAGTAACAATTGTGCTGAACTTAACAAAAGAAATGCATGCAACAGGAATCATCATTAGTGAAAGAAAAAGGTTCTGGTAATGACGTAGTAAGTGCCGAGCAGGCTGAAGATATCAAACTGAAAGAAAAAAGGAAGCGAGAGCGAGAGGTATGTACTTTGAATCTCAGTCAAATGAAGAGCGAGAAGAAAAAGGTTCTTCAGGGGATTTTCAATTGATATATTCTTGTCTTCTATATAATAAACAGAAAAAACTTCCTCAAAAGAAGCGTAGAAGGTTGGAAGCTGCTAGGGAGAGGCTGGAAGATGAAAATGGCGATGATGACGACGATGATGCAAAAGTAAGTATTTCATTTGACATACTATTTTGCAATTATCCAATAGCTGCCACTGCTGAAACCCCAAATTAAATGCATTTACTCACAGCAAAATAAGAAGGGAAAGAAAGAAAAAGGTGGAATCCCACTGGTTGACTTAGCCTATCGCCGAGCAAAAGCAGTCAAGGCTAGGAAAAGGGCAGAAGATTCAGGAAAAATTGTTAAAGTGAGGCAGACGGTGAAGAAAGCAAAAAACACACAACCAAGGGCAACAGAGGAGTTGGGAGAACCGTTTGAAGACAATACGAATGAGAAGCATCTGAAAAGAACAGGAATGAGGAAAACGTCAAAGAGTTCTTTCAAGAGCAAATCAAGGCAAGCATTTCATTTCATTATTCAAATACACAACTATCTATTTTATAAATGTTGCCAGCACTTAGCATTGTCATACTTCACTTTCAGGTCTGTTTGACTAACTCACATCGTTAAATTGTTGCTTTGGTCAACTATATTCATTGAATCTCTGAAGTTTCTATTTGCAATCAAACCATAAGTTGTTTGTGTAACATTCTGTTCTATTATGTCTTTATAAAGACATGTTCATTTATAAGTACCTTGAAACGTGTGAAAGAAGACTGTTTTCCAAACATTTAAGCTATTTATAATTATAAATATCTTTATAAAAAGAGAAGAGAACAAAGTTTGGGGCAGAATAACAGTACCTAATGCCAATGTTCAATCCTTTGCTGCAGGTATAAGCGTAGGAAGTAGCCGGTACCATAATCAATCTCTGAGTTTGTATCAACAGAGAGATGACCCAGTTCATTTGGGTACATGATGATTTTGCCATTGCTTCTGTTAAGATACAGAGCATGATAATTTTTGGATGCATGAAATGACAAGAAAGTAGAGGCTTTTCATTTTCTTAGTCTTCTCATATATGATCTTGATCCTTTTGACCAATATGTTTGTGAGTTTTGACCATGTATTAAATCCTTACGATTGCTCTTAATGTATTTCAACAATTACTTATAGTCTACTGGTCTTCTTTTTGTGTTGGTTGCTTGGCGGAGAGAAAATTCCATTCTGGAGTCAAAGTAGGGATTTTAATGCCCACACTACTTTCTAATCTTAATGCAAAAACAATAAATGATTCATGTTTTGTGATCAACAAAATAAATCTTCTCTATCTATTAATTGAGCAGCAATCCTTTATGAACTAACATTTGGACCAATATTTGGACCAATAAATTTACGGGATACTACTACATCAATCCCATCAACTACTGAAGTAAGTTCGTTCCCAAGTGCCAACAATTCCCAATTCCACCACAACAACGTTCCAAGTGCCAACAATTCCCCAATTCCACCACAACAAAAAGAATTCAGCATGCATGTGCAATTCAATAATTATTATTCCCACTGTCCATTTGGCATGATGTCTTGTCCAATATAACAGAAGGGTCCCAAGATAAAAATTTCTTTATACCAGTTAGCAAGTGAAGAAGTTTCATGTGTTTTTACTAAGCTATCACCTAAATGAAGCCAAAATATTGGAATTTTGAAATCAATCCTTGAAAAGTAACAATTACATGAGGGGATTTGTCCAAGACATGAACACTTTGAAGGTTTTCATTGTTCAAACACAAAATGAATGGATACAATTCCAATTCAATTGCAATTCGATCAATGTTTCAGAAACTTGGGCATAATAGCAAGCTATCGCCCCATTGACAATAAGTGTTTTGTGACACAGACTATCATGAGATTATTATTTCCCGAGTTGGTGCTTAACAAGCTCAATGCTTTTCTCCAGACATGATGTGCTCTGATACTGTTCAATGGTGGTGTCTGCTAACTGTTCTGAACATTGATAATGAATCTATGACACACCATCACCATGTTCATACAACCTGAGATTCAGGCTCCCTATCAGCAGCCAGCATTACCCAAAGACTGCAAAATCTGGGGAAACTAGAATTTGGTTAACTAATCTCATTGGATGACTAGATATCAGATGAGCACTTCAGTGTGTGGTTCTTTAACATGGGTGCCACATCTCCTTCCATGAGCAACCTAATCAAGCTTCAAGTTGGCATTCAATTCAAACCAGCCAAAATACAAATTAAGCAATATACACATTTATGGTAACCGTTGGTAAGAAAATCTGATCTAGCAGAACTGAAGTTGCCAGCTTCAATTTTTTTGCCAAGCCAAATACTAGTAAATGCCATTCAATTAAGAAACAAAATATTTACATTTTTATTTTAAACTTCTTATAATCCATTACTAAACTAACACACAAATCAGATGGGAAGGAAAAGAAGAAGAAAAGGTTAAGCAACGTACAAGGATGAATGAAATTAACTAGGGTGCCCTCCTGCTGAACCAGATGATGCTCCCGTTGATGTTGAAGCTGTTCTTTTCTTCTTATCTTCTTCGTATTCAGGATCATCGCTAGGCAGCTCAAAGCGGCACACAGGACACGAATTTCTGGCTTCCAGCCAAGGTACAATGCAGTCTCCATGGTAACCATGCCCACAAGGCAATTCCTTTGCAAATTCTCCAACGGCAACAGCATCTTTACACACAGCGCAAACATAGCTCTGCTCCTCGGATTTGATCTCCACAATCTTCAAGGCTGCGATGGCTGATTTCGAGGCTGGTGGAGCTCCTCTTCTCCCTTCTGTTTCCGCCAGGTTCTGTAACAAAGTTTCGTATTCAGCGGCATTCATGTAGTTTCTCGGATCACTGACATGCCGTTCAGTCACCGGCATCTCAAACCGGAAGTCGATCGAATTGTCTTCCAATCCCATCAAAATCTCCGCCCAGTCAAGAACTCGGTTCCGCGCCTCGCTCGTGGTAGGGTTGGCGAAATCGTGGAGCCCTAGACGGAGAACGTCACGCCGCCTTCGCCGGACATCCTCTTCTTCATTCTCGTTCTCCGAATGATCGTCCTCGTTCCCGATCTCAACACTATGCGCTTCCTCCTCATCCTCTTCCTCCTCGCCGAACTCATCATTCCCGTTCCTCCATCTTTCGAACTCGATTTGGAGAATATCGTCCGCGGAAGGCGGATCCACAGAGTTCTGTGGAGGAGGAACAAGGGGCGTACGCGCCTCCTGAGCGATGATGCGTAGAACCTCAAGCAGCTGATTCCCCCACGCTGCCCCGTCCGGGGTCCCAGACGTCGGCCCCAGGGGCGGCGATGGCGAAGACGCGGACAAAGATGCCGTCGGCACCGTAATCGTCTCGACGAATCCGAACTTGCAATCGCGACAGACGATGTCCGGGCGATCGGCTAGGGTTTCGATGGAGACGCGTTTGTCGCAGTGGTAGCACCAATATTGTAAGCGGTCGGACGGCTCCGGCGCCGCAGGAATCGGAGTATGCGCTGGAGCGGGGGTTTCGGCCATGGGAAGGGCTGGAGAGAGACAGAGAAAGGAAAACGGGAAGGAAAGGAAGAAAGGTGTGGGACGAGGAGAGAAAGAGAGGATGCAAAACGCTGTAGGGAAAATAGGAGAGAAAAGGGGTAGACCCAAACTCGACTGACCCTGGATCCAATCCGGTTGACTTATAAATATTTATATAAAAAAAAGACGATCTCAATGATAATACTATTTTTTTAATATTCGTAATAAAATTCATATGTTATTTTTTTTTTTCAAATCTATAATCTATCTATCTATAACTATATATTAAAAGACAACAGAACGATTCTGGCCCCACCTTATATTTACAAAATTAATTTTTATTCATAATATTTTAACTTCTTATTGAATTCTTCTTTAAATATTTAAATCTATCTTTAACATCAAACAAACATCTATTTAGTATAACAATATCTTTTAAAAACTTCCTTATAAAAATATTTAAAATTAAAGATAACAAATTTAAAATATTTTAAAATAAGTATAAATATCTTTTATCTTTTAGCATGATATCTTTTCATTAATTTATTTATAGATATATAATTATATATATTTTTTTATAATAAAAAATCTATAACTATATATTAAAGTTGTATTTTTTCGAGCCACCAAAACGATTCAGGCCCCACCTCATATTTAAAAAATTAATTTTATTTCTATTATTATAACTTCTTTCTATTAAATTCTTTTTAACTATTTAAAATTATCTCTAACATCAAACAAATGTCTATTTAGTATAACAATATCTTTTGAAAGTTTATACAAGTATTTAAAATTAAAGATAAAATAATAAATATAAATCTTTAAGCATATATCTTTTGACGAATTTAATTATAGGTATATAGTGATTATCTTTTATAAAAAATAATGATAAATATTTATAATTTTTAAAATTAATAAAAATAGATAATAAAATATTTAATAGATATATTGAAATATTTGATAATCTCTAAATTTACGTACATTAAAAGTAATAAAATATGAAGAATAATATTTGATTAAAAAATTATACATTATATGAGAAATAAATTACTTATATTAAAGTTTATATTATTTTTTTATTAATATCATATTTATAATGTCTATAAATATCGAATCGTAGTCGTACATGGTACGACGGGTAAAACTGGTATAAGTTAATTTATTTAATTTTAATTAGGTGAATAAGTGAATTAGATAAAAACATATTGAGTATTTAATTGAATAAAAAAATATTTGATTATTTTATAACTATGTTTTATAAAATATTGTAAAAGACATTACTAATTTTAAAATAATAATATATATTAAAATATTTTTAAAACTTAAGGGATAATATATAAAATAAAATAAAATGATAATGTCAAAGACATTTCTATCCAAATCAAGAGATAAAACATAAAACTTTTAATTTAAATAATAAAAAATAATTTAATATAAATTATGAATATGAATTATTTATTAAAAGGTTAAAAAATAATTAATTTAATATCATGTGGAACAAGAATCGTTAAATTCGAAATGGGATTGATTTTATATATAAAACAAGAATCGTTTAGTGTCTAGCAAGTATTAGACATGGAACCGGGCCGAGCTGGGCTGGGCCAGAGAAATCGGATCCAGGACCGGCCCGGTGTTGTATTGGGATGGAGCGGGCCAAGCTTGGCTGGTATAATTAGCCCGCTCCATTTTTATATTTTTTTACATGTAAAATATCCGGGCCAGGATACAATCCCCGTCCTGAGCCCGACCCATAGCCCGACGGGTTTGGCCCACTGGCTTACAAGGCCGGGCCATTTCGGCCCAGTTTTGGGGGCTTGGCTGGGCCGGCCTGCTCTAATATCCATCTCTAGGAAGTATGATTAAAATATTTTAAAAATCTAATTTATTAAAATTATGTCATCATAATTCTTTTAAGAGGGATAATATTTGTTTTATAATATATTAGGATAAACATTAACTTTAGTTTTACCCATGGCTCCTCACTCCTCATTCATGATTCATCAATGTAAAATTTTCGTGCTAGTTAAAAATCGTCATTTTCTTTTGCCATTTCATAGTTCCCACGGCATATATTAGCGACTGTTGGACCCAGATTTTAGGCAAAGCAGCGTCAGCCCATAGTCAGGAAATCTCCAACGCATCTGGAGCTACGGAAAATCTTCGGGATTGGCTAAGTCGGTTGGAGGAAAGAAGGTCCAAGATATGTTTGTTACGAGATAGATTCTTCTCAATATTTTACTCGTTATAAGATAGAAATAAGCAAAGATTTGTTAGTTAAGGATAAGATCATATCTCTGATTAAGATAGAATATGCCCTAAGGGGCTATATAAGTCGATGTAATCCTTAAGGGCAGGGGACAATTCATTCGCATAACTTCTTGTGATTTCTACATCAATACAAACACATTCTCGTTGGTGTTCTTCTCGGTTTACTTGATCAAGGCCCTATCTAGGCCAAAATCCTACCTTTGGTAAATTTTGGCTCAAACAGCGACCACCAAGTGGAGCTCCGTATGACCAGTTCATACCAAGCAAAGATCATGTTATTATTGTTCTTTGACCTTGGCGATATTCATATACCCTTTTGATACTCCGCAATCTATCATGTAAATTAAAAAAATATGAGAATGTACGTGACCTTCCAACTCACAAAAGCCGTTTCTGGTGCACACTCAATTCAGCAGGTCCCCCCAGATAGCGACCACAAACAAAAAGAAAATTATTATGTACATACACAAAGATAATTTGGTAATTGTTCTTCACTTAATTATTTCACTTTTGTTCTTGCATTTATAAACGAACACACAGTAAAAGTAAATCATCTCAAACAGAAAATAATAATAAAAAAACAAATAAACTTGGGCGTGCAAGTCATTACGCAGAATACATACAAGTCAAGCAAAACACACACAGCACATGGAAGAAAACGGCGATTGGTTTTCATACGTACAAACCAAAAGAATTGGGTTAATTAATCTTGGTGATGGGGAAGCTGGAACTGGACCTGAGACACCGACGATTTGACGGCGACGCCGTGCCAGCAAATCCCTCCTGGGCACATCTCCCCAACATGTTCGCGGGCGTCGGTGTACGTGGCCTTGCGAGAGACATCCCACGTCAGCGCTGCAATCAGGGCCGCCCCAACCACGGCGGTCGACGCCGCAAGAACAAACGCCCCGGTGAAGCTCCGGCCGGTGACAAGGCCGTACGCCTTCACCGCCGCAATCACTCCGAGGTATAGCGTTGTTAGATGCGCGGCCTCCGATATCGCCATGCCGGAGTATGTGGGGGAATTTGGGTAAAGGACGGAGAAAGAGGAAAGGAATTGTCCCTATGCACATAGAATTAAACTCTTTTAATTTCGTTTTTCGTTAACGAACCGAAAGAGTCGTGAGCCATATAAAATACAAATAGTAGTACTGTATATTATATATTTTTTTAGCTAGAAGTACTATACTGATGATTTTTATGAGTATAAAAATGTCAATTTTGCCCAAGTAATAAAGGTTATAATTTAAAATGTTAAACAATTTTTTTTTTGGTCGAATAAAATGTTAAACAAATTGTCCCTATGCACATAGAATTAAAACAGTTTATAAAGAGTACCCACAAGAGATGAGTAAAGTTGTTAAAAAAAATACACTTCAATTCCTTAACTAGAGATGGTGAGTTTTAAGCTTTGAAATTGAAACAACTTAAATCTTGTGAGAAGCTGATTTACCCCCTCAATAATAAAAATTTTATGAGTGAATTTGAAAACTTGCTACATATCTAAATGTCAATAATTTATCTTGAGTTTCATATTCTATGCAATTATGCAAAAATAGCTACGATCTTGAATGCCTCTTTTTTTTTTTTAATAAGAAAAGGAATTTGGGTGATCACTAATCGTCCAAGAGCATCCTGATGGATGAGGGTGTGCAAACCCGAGTCAACTGCAAGTGGAATAGAGGAGACGCATCGGAACGAGCAAGCGATGTAGTCCACCACCGAATTGCACTCACGGTTGACGTGAGCGATACCCCAATCCTGGAAACGAGCCAACAAGCAGTGAATGTCCGAACGAAGCAACTCAATCTCCCACGGGCAGCGCTAGTCACCAAGAACGACCTTGACCAGCTGCAAATTTTTGCCTTCAATCTGGATCCGGGGAATGCCACGACGAATGGCCTCAAGAAGTCCCTGGCGTAAGGCGATGGTCTCGGAAGTCAGAACGGATTGATGACCAATCAATCCTCCGTCGAAATGGATCGGGGAGCCGCAGGAGTCCTTGAGAATGAACCCGTAAGAAGCCACGCCATCCGCATTAACTGCACCATCAAAATTCAATTTAGTAAAATCACTTCTGGGTTTTGCCCATTTTGTGGGCTTCCTCTTAGGTCCACCTCGAGCCGTTCCGGAACGTGGGTTATCCGAGGCCGAGGCTTCCGCGTTTTTCCAATTTTTAATTTGGTTGTGAATAAAGTCGCAAATGTTTGCGGCGTTATTCAAGTTATTGTTGTTATTGTTGTCGAAAACTCTTTTATTCCTAAAGTGCCATAGGCACCACCAGGTGTTAGCGAGGATTTCCATTTCCTCTTTTGTTAATCGCATCCTTATCTCATCCAGGACAAGGTGTGGTTTTTTATCCCCATGAGAAATTTGGTTGAGGATTCGGCAGAGTTTGGGATTCACGAATTTGATGGTTTCCTCGGTTAATGGGCACGACAGTAACACATGGTTAATGTCTTCCTCTAGGCTGTTGCAGGCCTCGCAGCCCGGCGGAACTGGGATGTGGTTGACGCGAGCCTCATCTTAGTTGGCAAGCCATTTCTGGCTACTTTCCAAACAAAATTTTTCACTTTGGGGGGGGATGTTAAGTTTGTTGATCCAAGCCAGGTTTATTTTTGGTTCACCTTTAGATTGGTGGATCCATTGCATGGTTGAATGGGTTGAGTACCAGCCATTTTTGCTAGGTTGCCAGTATAGTCTGTCCGGGATTTTGTTAATATGATTTATGATTTTGGATATGATTTCAAGGTCGTCTGGATTAATTACCTTGCTCAATTTCTCAATGTTCCACGAATTATCCTCTCTAAGGTACTCATCCACGGTTTCGTCCCAATTAAAGAGGTTGTCCGCATCTGTCCTTGGGTTGAGAGGGCCCTTACCGGTCCAGTTGTCTTTCCATACTCGGACGGTTTTTCCATCCCCAATCTGCCAGATAAGTCCTTTCACGAATAGGTCTTTAAGGCCTATTAGCTTGGACCACTGCCAAGAGGTGTTATGTTTTTTTCTTGTAGTTTAGGATGTTTTCCGTTTTAAGATATTTTTCAGTAATAATTTTGACCCATAGATTGTCTGGTTCAGCTAGTATTTTCCAGAGCAGTTTCATTTGGAGTGCTTGGTTCATCTCTTTTGCCTTGGCGATCCCCACCCCACCATGCGCAGGTGGGCGGCAAATGGAGTTCCAACTAATGAGTTGTTTGTAGTTGTGCTCCTTGTTCCAAAAGAATTTTTTATTGATTTGGTCAAGTTCTTGTAAGGTAGCTTGGGGTAGCATAAAGGATTGCATAATGTAGTTGGGTTGTGCTGATAGATTTGCTTTAATTAGGGTTTTACGTCCCTCCCGAGATAGAGTGTTTGCTTTCCATTTTGCAAGTTGGGATCTGGTCCACATAATTAGTGGTTTAAAGGTGTTTTGTGTTACTCTGCCATTGATAATCGGGCATCCTAGGTATTTGTCCAACGCAACTGTGTTTGTGATTTGGAGAATCTGTTTGATTTGTTCCTTTGTTGTATTACTTGTATTTTTGGTGACCTGGAAGGCGGATTTGTGGAAGTTGACCTTCTGGCCAGATACCTGGCAATAATTGTCAACAATTTCTTTGATATTTTTACATGTTGTGGTATTCGCTTTAGCAAAAATGATGATATCATCGGCGAAAGCGAGGAATGGGATTTTTGTTCCATTTCTAGTGATTTGGACCCCGATTCCACTTTTGGGGTTAGTTCTTTGCACATGAAGTTGTCTTGCAAGAATTTCGGATGCGAGAATGAATAGGTAAGGTGATAGGGGGTCACCCTGTCTAAGTCCCCTTCGGGGGAAGAATTGTTCTGTTGGCCCGTTATTGACCAACACAGAGAAAGAGACCGTTTCTACGCATTCTCGGATCCAGCCCAAGAATTTATCATTAAAACCAAATTTATGTAAGACAATTGCTAGGAAGTCTCAACTAATTCGGTCATAGGCTTTTTCCATGTCTAGTTTGACAGCAATCCATCCCTCCCAACCTTGTTTTTTCGGAAGGAATGGAAAATCTCGTGCGCGATAAGGTTATTATCGTGGATACTTCGGTTCTGGACGAACGCCCCTTGCATCGGATGTATGAGCTTGTTTAATAGGTTTTTAGGCGGTTTGTTAGGATTTTTGATATTACTTTGTAAATTGTGTTGCATAAGCTTATGGGCCTATAATAGTTGGTGGAGCTGGGGTTTTTGCATTTTGGTAGTAGGGATATGAATGTGTAGTTTATTTGTTTTAGGAGTTTTCCGGTGTGGAAGAAACTTTTAACAACCCTTATCACATCCGGACCTACAATGTGCCAGTACTTCTTATAAAATCATCCCGGCATACTGTCCGGGCCAGGAGATTTATCGTCCCCAATATCGAATAAGGCCTTCTGATAGCGATCAAAGGACCGTGAAGAATACGCTTGCAAAGAAGGTGTCTAAGAGGCCAAAACCAAGACCTTTTCCAAGGTCTCGGGCATTCAAGTTCAAGAATAAATTCAAGGAATTGATCTTATTTGTTGAAGATATTCATAAATGGCGTCCAAGGCCACCAAGGAAGAGGATGAAGTCTTCAAAGTTCGGAAAGTTAAGAAACCCGTTAAATTAAAAACAGTGCTCAGTAAACTGGTCATAACTTGGGCTAGAAAATTCATCTCAAGTCCGATAAGTACTCGTTGGAAAGATAATTAAAAGTTCTACAATTTTGTAGTTTACATCAAATCCAGAATCCAACAGAAAATGACCGAAAAATGGGTTTTACTGAGAGCTGTTCAAGTCTTACGGGAATCTTATCTTTAGTTTGAATTTCTATCTTTAATTATTTTATTAAGGACGATTTTTATTTATTTATGTTAAGAGGATTTCGACCATAGGCTGATGTTAGTGGTTTATTATTCTCTCTCCTATGTTTTTATTATCTTTTAGATATTTTGAGTTTGTTAGGATATTTTCTTAAATAAATAAATCAGCCATGATTTATTTTATTTAAGGAAATCTAGATAGATATAGTTATAGATATTTTATTATATCTTGGGAAGCAAGATAAGACATTTTAATCTCCCTACGGCCGGCCATGTAACCTTGCCTTGCTCCCCAAGCCATAGCTTTGTATTCTCTATTTATACTCTTTTTATTCCATTAATAAAAATCAGCTTGAGATAAGATAAACCCTAAGAAAGGTTTATCTTGTCTTTGGGCTCCAAAAACTCGAGTCTTTGCTTGTGCTTGTTCGATCAACATCATCATCATCAATCGATCTCTCTTCTCTCTTTGTTCGAATCTGATTTGTGGTTTTATTCAATTAGATTGTTCTAGTTGTGATTGTTAAAGATCAAACTAGTTAATCAATCGGATTTAGCGTTAGAGCCAATCCGTTTGAACTATCAAGTTGAACTAATCTATCAAATCTGATCAGTTCTCATACAATCCATTCAATTCCGTTTGTTACTTGTTGTGCACGATTTCTCACATTGATAAGCAAATTCAGGTTGGATCGAGGTTACCGGCAAGATCGGGACTTGTGTGGGTCATATACGAGGTTTCTGAGGAGTCATCCGAGGCAATCACGTATCACCTTCTTGATTTCGTTGTTTGATACTGGTTTGGTAAGTTCTAAGTTGTCTTCATCGGTAACTTCTTTTTGGATGGTTTGTGTCATGTTTTGGAGCTTTCCGTGGTTAATTTCCAATTCCCGGAAACGGTTATGGAAGTCCCGATTAATTTCCTTTCTGATGTTTTCAACACCCGTAATTTGTGTACCTTCCGATGTACGGATTTCTTTAATGTTAGTTTTGTTCCTTCGCCCGGTGGCAATCCGGTGGAAATATTTTGTGTTTTTATCATTTAGTCTAAGGTGGGTGTTTTTGGCCCTTTGTTTCCAATAGGAGTTGTGGAAATCAAGGAGGCATGTCCGCTTTCTCAAAAGCCGTTCTTGCTTTTGAAGGAGTACTTCGTTGTTGTGTTCTATTATATCCTTCTGGATCTGAACGAGGTTCTCGTTGAGTTTTTTAATTTGTTCGAATATATTGCCAAATGTTTGTTTGTTCCATGCTTTTGCTTTTGCTTTTAGAAGTTGTGTTTTTTTCACTAGATTAAACATATGGGATCCTCCAGCGTTGTGTCTCCAAGCTTGTTTGATGACGTTTTGGAAATTTTTTGTAGATGTCCACATCATTTCAAATTTAAATGGTTGTGCTTTAAATGCAATCCTCGTGGGGAGTTCACATGATATTGGGCAGTGGTCGGAAGAAGAGAAGGCATGGTTTTTCGTCGCTATGGGCGGGAACCATTGAATGATTTGGTTGGCTACCAGAGTTGGATCCAACTTTTCGAGCGTGGTATTGTCGAGATTTTTGGATTTTCTCCATGTATATTTATTCCCGATTGTAGGGATGTCGCACATGTCGCATTCATTTTTTAAATTAATAAGCCGCTCGAAACGGGAATGGGCCAGGTTCGCACCCCCTACTTTTTCGTTTGGGTGTTGGATTTCGTTAAGGTCACCCATAAGTAAACATGGGTGGTTGCAATTTAGTATGAACTCCTTCAAAGTGTTCCAGAATTGGTCTTTTTCTTGCGGCCTGGGTGGTGCATACGCGAATATTAGGTTTATTTTCCTTTTTGTTTCAAGGTTTTTGTAAAGGAACCCAACAAAGCGACTGTCTTTGTGGATGGTTTGAATTGTTTCATTTGAGAGGAGTGAGCTCTTCCATAGGACGCAAATACCGCCCGAATATCCGCTCGCAGGGATAAATTCCACGGAGTCGAACCCCGCCTTTTGCCACCCATTATCGGGTAGTGATTGGGCTTTGGTTTCCATAAGTGCAATGAGATTAATGTGTTCAATGCGGCAGAACGCGTTGACCTCCGTCCAGAAGGACTTGCGTTTGATGCCCTTGCAGTTCCATGCGCAGACTTTCATAGGCAACCGATTACGTATAGCTCCAATGATTTTCGGGCGGAGAGGTATAGCTCCAATGATTTTGTTTCTTCATTTTATATAACTTATGGACAATGGGGTATTGATACATAATTTCTAGTATGTGTATTTGCATACGGCAGTAACTGTTATACTTTTTGTTTTTGTTCCAATTAATTAGCATTGTGTTTCTACCGAAACCACGTGGGTTAACATTAATTAGGCGAGGTGTTTCCTCGCAGATTTTTGTAGGGCTTCGTTCCCTTGTTTTTATTTTTATGTCATTACGACTCGGTTTTGGCGAATGCACTTTCGAGATTGCGAGATAAAAAACATTTGGATTTTCAGGTTTTGATGAATATGATACATCTGTATCAGTGTGGCTTTTGGCCTTTTGTTTTTTGGGTTTTAAACGTTGGCTTTTGGCCTTTTTCTTTAGTAAATATGCAACACATTTAACGGTGTGGATTTTGGCGCAAGCATGTTGAAACGAGCTATAAACATAGTAAATGCTAAGTATGTAATTCCCTTTACACATAAGCGGGATGGTAGGCAGAATTCTGGTCGCTTTAACGACATTTGTACAGTTTGTAGCTGGATTTGATCTATAGAAAACATGGGTTTTTGACCCACATAGCTTCTAGGGGCTAATATACGGAAGAAGCGCCAATCTGTTTCCGATCCTATTTTTGGTGTGAGTTTGTTAGTTGGGTCTTCCAATTCCCTCATCACAAAGGTAAGTCGGTTAGACTTTATACGAACTGTTTGATCCATTTTCTTAGTGTCGATTGTCACAACCTGCAAAAGAAGGTGCAGGAAGAGAACACAATGCGGGTTGCAATAGAGCATATTGTTGTTTGCCATTTTGATTGAGTTTACCTTATAGGCATAGTTCCCTTTGTGGGTTTGATACAAATGGTAAGGAGTTTTATGTCTCCTAGAGTTAGTTTGTTCCACTCTACACATGACAGTGTAAACAACGAACTTTGAGTTCACAAAGGTGGAAACCACACAATTCATTGAGGGTGTACCTCCAATAAAACAACACAGCAAAGAGCAATACCCCATGAACAGGCCTTTAGGCCAAAAAACAAGATTAACGAGAAAAAGAGAGGGTGGACCTCTAGAAAACAAGCCATCAACAACCAAGTTAATTGGACTTGTAATAGTCACAGGTTGACTCGTTACAAACGAAAAAAAAACTCAAGATTAAGAGAAAAAATAACAGAGAGAGGTAGATCAATGTAGCAGGGCATTAACCATGTTATCTTAGGCCATAGGAGCAGCCCCATAGAAAGATTAGAAGGGAGATGGGCACGGAAAGAAAATACCCGATTAAGACCGGCATTCAAGGAACTAGAGTGGGGGAAGGAGCGGCGCCAATCAACAGGAGGAGGGTACGCACCAGACTGGACCACCCAGAACCCGCAGCACCACCACCACCGCCAAGAGACGACCGTCATCCCAACAAGCCACCGACCACGTCCATGCCATAGTACCGCAGCAGGGAAACACCGCCGGCTCCAACGAGAATCATTGCCTCCACGAAAGACTTGATCAGAGGAAGTTGGTGAGACCAAAGGGATTTCCGACCAAGCAGAACCAGAGCACCCCGCAGCGTGCCTTGGGACGCCAAGAGCGAATTGAAATCGGGATTTAGTGATTGTGAGGATATCCCCGGAAAGGCATCGCTCGGAAATAAACCTCTTCCTGGACCAGGCGACTAGCCCCGGCGAGCCAAAGCGATGCCAAAAGATTGAGAGTGGCGGCCACCACAGACCGATTATCGGTTGACAGGAGGCGTTAGTCGTGCGATTGTTGACGGCCTCGCGGAATCGCTTTTTAGCCCACTCCACACTAGAGTAAAGAGGGAACAGTAAAGGGGCAAATCTCAACCCCAGATGCAAGCACAAGAGTAGAACAACACTTTCGTGGCCACCGGAGATCGTTAAGAGTACTAGTGAAGGGAGCCAGATTAAACTCCAAAAGCCGGAAGAGGCGACGGGATTGAGAGGCTTAGACTGCCGGATTTTTGTCGGAGGCGATGAGATCTCGATGTTTATCTTCAATTGGGTTTTGAGCTTGACCGGATTTGTGGTCGTGAACCTGTCGGAGACGGTGGAGTCTGGGGGCGGCGGCATGGTGAGCTAGGGTTAGGGGCGGGGATGAGTTGCGAAGAGTTGGGCGCGTGCCGCGCGTTCTCTTGAGTGTTGACTTGAATGCCTCCTATGTGTTACCATGCGAAGATTCCATTCATCTTTGGCCGAATACATAGATAGATCCTTGAACTTACAACTTTTGTTCGCTCAGACCCCCCAACTAAAAAACTTATTTTTTAACCCCAAACTTTACACTTTTATTCTATTAAACCCATTTTGCTGATCTAGCCACGCGAGTGCACATCACATAAAACTTTGTCGAGTTTAATGATATAAATAGGTGGCATGGATTTTTGCAATGAATTTTTATTTTTTTTATTTGATCTTTTATTTTTTATTTTTAATTTAGCACCATTTTCTTCCATTATCTGGTCATTGAGCATTTGAGCCCTTCTTTCATTTTCTTTTTTCTACTTTTATTCCTTCTTTATTTTTTTCTATTTGCTGCTTCAATCAATTGAACCCTAAATCAAAAGTTCAAGAAATTCTAAATTCCATGATCAACAATTGAACTCAAAATCTCAAAATTTTTTCCTCCCAGTTTTGAGTTATGCTCTTGAATGGAGATTGAATGTAAAGTTGGGAACGAGGGAGTTGAGAACGAGGAGACGAATCTGTAGACTTTGACGAGGCAGAGAAAATATGCTGACGGTGAAGAATTTGAGTCCAATCGTTTCAGATCCGCCAAAATTAACAAGTTCTTGACATGGGTATTTTTCAGATCTGAAAGGCTAATGGATAGACTTTGATGAAGCACGAATTTGTAGACAATGGAGCGGAGGCATTGACGAGGCTGAGAATTTTTTCACATATGAAATGGTGACAATGGAGCGGATTCCATCAAACCCTTTTCTTCTTTTTTTTCTTGTAATTCAAACCCTTTTTTCTAAACCAGAACCAAAGACAATCAGGACGGAACGACACCATTAAAACAAAATTTCTAGATCTGGGACCTCAAATCAAGACGGAAGACGACGTGAGTATAAGGGAATAATCAAGTATTAATTATTTCCTTGTAATTAGTCTATCAATTATCTTTCAATTAGCTTGATTGATTAGCACAATTATAGGCCACAATCACCTTGATTGATTGTTTGCTCTTTGTATAAATAAGAGCCTTCATGGCATTAATAAAGTTGTCTTATTTCCTACAAATACAAAACTCTCTTTATGGTATCGGAGCAATTTGCCTAACCGCTTTTGATCCTCCATTTTTTCAATGGCTTCTGATGTATATGATCAGTTCCATTAACTACCACCAAATCTAAAAATTCGCTTCCGCAAAACTCTTTCGTTCAAAATGAATCCAATCCACTTCGTTTTGTCACTAGACAAAGCACCATCAATTCCGTATCACTACCAAGTGACTCCTTCACAAAACATCAACAAATTAACCACCCGAGATTGCCTCCCGACATCTCCGACGAAACCAGGATCGCCTCCCGGCGTATCTGACAAAACAAAGATCGCCTCCGGGCGACTCACAAAAGCCGAGATCGCCTCCGGGCGACTCATAAAAAGCCCAGATCGCCTCTGGGCGACTCACACAAATTCGAGATCACCTTCGGGTGACTCACACAAAACCGAGATTGCCTCCGGGCGACTCACACAAATCCGAGATCGCCTCTGGGCGACTCACACAAAGCTGAGATCGCCTCTGGGCGACTCACACAAAGCCGAGATCACCTTCGTCTCCAACGAAGATTGCCCCGGTTCGGAGCAATTTGCCTAACGGCTTTTGATCCTCCATTTTTTTCCATGGCTTCGGATGTATATGATCAGTTTCCATTAACTACCACCAAATCGAAAAATTCGCTTCCGCAAAACTCTTTCGTTCAAAATGAATCCAATCCGCTTCGTTTTGCCACTAGACAAAGACCATCAATTCCGTATCACTACCAATTGACTCCTTCACAAAACATCAACAAATTAACCGCCGAGATTGCCTCCCGGCATCTCCGACGAAACCAAGATGGCCTCCCGGCGTATCTGACAAAACCAAGACCGCCTTCGGGTGACTCACAAAAGCCGAGATCGCCTCAGGGGGACTCACAAAAAGCCGAGATCGCCTCCGAGCGACTCACACAAAGCTGAGATCGCCTCCGGGCGACTCACAAAAAGCCGAGATCGCCTCTAGGCAACTCACACAAAGCCGAGATCGCCTTTAGGCGACTCACACAAAGCCGAGATCGCCTCTAGGCGACTCACACAAAGCCGAGATCGCCTCCGGGTGACTCACACAAAGCCGAGATCGCCTCCGGGTGACTCACACAAAGCCGAGATCGCCTCCGGGCGACTCACACAAATCCGAGATTGCCTCTTGGCGACTCACACAAAGCCGAGATCTCCAGGCGACTCACACAAAGCTGAGATCATCTTCGTCTCCAACAAAGATTGCCCCGGTTCAATCAACTCATTCACAAGCTTGGACTTTCAACATGGCGTCGCGCTTGAGGGGGCATATAAGGGAATAATCAAGTATTAATTATTTCCTTGTAATTAGTCTATCAATTATCTTTCAATTAGCTTGATTGATTAGCACAATTATAGGCCACAATCACCTTGATTGATTGTTTGCTCTTTGTATAAATAAGAGCCTTCATGGCATTAATAAAGTTGTCTTATTTCCTACAAATACAAAACTCTCTATAGTGGGAACGCCAACCGTGACGGAAGACGACGAGTCTTCTTCCACGGGTCTTGAATTTCAGATCTCTTCCTGGATTGCATCAGGGGAAGCCGGGCGCCGTGGGAACGCCAATCGGGGACAGGGAAGCTGGCGACGACGGGGAGGGCGGCCTTGAGGTCCGGGGGAAGGAGAAGCCGATCTTTGGTGACCTTTCTCTATGAAACATCTAGTTGCATTGATTGCTTTATCAATTTTGATCTGGGATTGGGGGTTTCAGATCTCCAATTTGGGGATGTATTTTTGCAATTGATTTGTGGGGAGAAGCTTATGTGGCTAACCTATTATATTAAAATTGCTTTATCAATTTTAAAGTGTAATATGTGTCAACCAATCATAAAAAATGAGCTTATGTGGCTTACAAGTCATTAAAATACATCTTATGTGGCAAAATGTCACCGAGCGTGTACATCACGTTCTTAAGAAATTGCTCAATAGAACAAAAGTGTAAAGTTAGGGGGTTAAAAAATAGATTTTTTAGTTGGGGGGTCTGAGCAAACAAAAGTTATAAGTTCAGGGGTCCATCTATGTATTCGGCCATTCATCTTTTTATAAAAATGTCCATAAACCCTTGATATGCTTCATCGATTCAATACTCAACTTATAAGGGTCATTCAAAACTTGACCTTCATATATAACAAGTCAATCGTGTATGGATGTTTTTATGAAACTAGGTACTTCTATTCTTAAGCAAGATTTCATAGAGATTGCAATCACTTCTACATCTGGCACATGAGGAGAAAAAAAACAATCTTTGCTACTTATGTAATTAAGGACATATGGTTACATAAAACAAGTGTTCTAACTAGAAGCTAGCTAGTTGGTATTTCTACAGATGCTCCTCTGGCTAGGAAAACCCACAATGACTAATGTAATGGGAAGAAGAAAACTATTAGACTAAGCCGATCAACAAGGTTGGCATGATGAAGGACTTTAACTTATTTGATATCATGATGCATCTATGATTAAAATAGATGTTGAACAATGCATGTAGTTTTAAGTCAGCACTAAAAGTAGAAATCCGCTACAAAGGCATTCTGACAGTTATATTGATAGATATCCAACATCTATAAATAGAATGGGGTAAACTTATTCTTATTAATGCTATCAACGGAAATAATACATGTATGTGGGAAATTGATATTATTGTTGCTAACATCAAAGCTCATCTATCATTTTGTTACTTTTTCTTTATCTTATGTACATGCACAAGAAAATCAATGAGTATGCTAACAAAATTACATACCTTGTTGTGAAGCTTAGAGAGATATAAAATTGGAGAAACAAATTTGATTCTTATTATGCACAAAGAGGAGTATATACAGATATAAAGAGGAGACTTGCTCCCTAAGCTATACAAAATACAAGTCCTAAAATACCCTTAGTCTAATAATCTCCCTCAAGTTGGCACATGGAGATCAAGAACGTCCAACTTGCGAAGAAGAAATTGAAATTGTTGTCGATCTAAGGGTTTGGTAAATAAATCGGCCGGCGGATCATGTGTTCGGGCATGACTCGTGGCAACAGTACCATTGAGTAGTAAATCACGAACAAAATGACAATCAATCTCGATATGCTTGGTCGTCCCTTCATGAAACACAAGATTAGATGTGTTATGTATCTTAATCTTATGTTGTAACTTGTAAACACTCAAGCTCATATAGTAAAGCACATAGATAGGTAGAAGCTAGGATGCATGAGACCTGACCTAAAACTACTCGGGTTGACCCTTGACTGAACCATGACCCACTCCCTCAAGCCGCTTGACCATCTTGGTTTAGTATGGCTCGAGTTGTGGTGTTGGAGGAGGCAGTTGGATCACATTTGAATGTTTTGGGCCATGATCTCTTGAAGACGTTCTAATGGGCCTGTTTGATAATGGGCCTGATCTGACCTGAGAGCGCTTCTGGCTCTTTAATTGGAACGACGTCGTTAGAGGAATTGGGGGCAGATAAATAGCGATGTTGGAACCCTAGCTCCTGGTCTTTGCCATTCTCTACGCCGCTGTGAAAGATTAGGGTTTGGAGCTCTCGAGCCTTTCCTCTGATTCTTTCACCTTGGTGCCTTGAGAAGAAGTGAAGTCCAAAAGAAGAAGAAAGAAAGGGAAGAGAGAAAGAGAGATGTGGGAGATGGAAGCCTTGGTGGCTTGAGCTCTTGTGAGCTTGTCCGATTCTTCTCTGTTCTTCCTGCTTTGTGCTTTTCTGTTCTTCTCTTGTTCCTAGCTTTTTCCATCTGTGTGCTTGCTTGTAAACGCTAGTGTGTTGGCCTTAGATGCCTAGTGGATTGGGCGAGTCCCCCTCTTGAGACTCCGCAGAGTAGGGTAAAACCGAACTGCGTAAACAAACCTTGTTGTTCATTGCGTTTTTCAATCGTTTTCAAAACTAACCAACTCAATCGAAGCGGATCTGAGTATTTGAGCCTTTCAAGCTGCAATATGGAGGGTGGCTTGACTATCACAAGAGAGACGCATAGGAGTGGAATGAGCAATGTCGAGGGAGCGTAATAAAGATTTTGACCATATCAATTCGGTGCAGACAGAGGCCATGGAGCGATATTTAGCCTTGACGGAAGAACGAGACACAATATGTTGTTTCTTCATTTCCCAGGAGACCAAAGAGGTGCCTAAACAAACGAAGAAGTAGGTGATCGACCGCCGAGTAAGAGGGCAAGCAGCCCAATCAGAATCACAATAAGCAGAAATCTGAAGAGAACTAATCGCAGACAACAACAAAACTTGACCGGGATGACCCTTAAGGTATCGCAAAACGTGAATGGCACCATGCCAATGGTCAAGTTTGGGCCCCATTAAAACCATTAAAAATTCCTCATGATTTTTGTTATCTATTTGGTCCATAGTGGTGGAGAATTAGGATGCTGATGCAAACTTATGGTAGTCTAGTTTTTCATTGTTGATTTTGAGTGAAACACATGTCACTTAAACAGTTAGAGTGAGAGTAAAGCACGTACATTACCCTTGGTGAGGTCTAGAATGCATGAATGGTTTTTGCTCTATGCTTGAATAAAATGCATGCTAGGACGTCTTGGTCAAGTTGTGATTATATGTTGACTTGCTCTATGGATTATGAGATGAATACATGATTGCAATGTTGTGGTGTACGTATAGAGAAATACAAAGATTATAGACATGGATAAAGGAAGTAAGGTGTCATTAAAATCGTCAAGTTTGCCACAAAAAGTGTTTATTGAACCCAATCGCTGTCTATTGATGAAATTAATAATCATGTATATTTGTGGGGATTTTGCACATGGAAGTTCAAATTTCATGTCTATTTCTGGATTTAATTGGAAATAGTGCTCCATCAAAAAAATTGAAAATAGTAGGTGGTAAAATTTACTACATTGATTAGGAGAAAGAAAGAGCAAATTAGGCCCAAATTTCATTATCTATTTTTTTTCTTTGCCAATTTGATTAAAACTCCCATATTGACATGTTACGATGTACCTTTTTTATTGGATGAATTAAATAAATAGAAAAAAAAAGAGGCTAATTAGGTGGATATTAAGGAGTGTGTGAAAATTAGCTAAATAGCAAAACCCCTCATCACCCACCCCCACCCCACTCCCACCGAGTTGACTCGGTCGTTGACCGGGTTGAATCGCCCGTTGACCGAGTTGACTCGGTCGTTGACCACCCGTTGACTGGCGTTGACCGAGCGTTGACCGGCGTTGACCGGTTGACCATCATCACTATCATCACTATCATCGTTGTCATCACTACTTGATGACTATCATCACTGTCATTAATCGTCATCAACAGTCATCAACCATTATCAAATGTCATCAAGTGTCATCACGATTTGATTGTCATCAACTATCATCACAAATTGTCATCACAATTTTATTCACCGTCATCACAATTCTTTTTCACTGTCATCACACTTTTTTGATGACAAAAAAGTGTAATAAAAGGTAAAAAATGTCATCAAAATGTCTTAATAACACTTTTTGATGACAAAAAGTATCATCAATGGCATTCAACCACATAAAAACAACCGTCATCACAATTTATTTCACCGGCATCACAATTTTTTCCACCGTCATCACAATTTTTTGATGACAAAAAGTGTAATAAATGGCAAAAAGTGTCATCAAAAGTATCATCAAAGGCATTCAACCATATAAACACTATCGTCATCAACTGTTATCACTTGTCATCGTTACTTGATGACGGTTTGATGATAAACAAGTGTCATCAAACCGTCATCACGTAAGTGTCATCAAATATGTGTCATCGTTATCATCACTGTCATCACTACTTGATGACGGTTTGATTGTCATCAACTATTATCATAAATATCATCTCTACTTGATGACGGTTTGATTCTCATCAATCATCATAACTATTTGACGATTCGATTAATTTGTCACCTAAAAACAACCGTCATCACTGTCATCACAATTTTTTTCACCGTCATCACAATTTTTTGATGACAAAAAGTGTAATAAAAGGTAAAAAATGTCATTAAAATATCATGATGACAACTTTTTTATGACAAAAAGTATCATAAAAAACACGGATAACCAAAAAGTATAATAAAAGGTAAAAAGTGTCATGTAAATGTCTTGAGGATAACTTTTTGATGACAAAAAGTATCATCAAAGGCATTCAACCACATAAAAATAACCATCAACACACATAAAAAACAAAGTTGTCATCACATATCTATTATCACGTTTAATTTTTTAGTGTCATCAAATATGATCGCATACAACTTTTTAGTGTCATCAAATATGTGTCAACACATACAATTTTTTCTAATTTTTGATGACGGTTTGATTGTCATCAACTATCATAACAAATGTCATCTCTACTTGATGACGGTTCGATTGTCATCAATCGTCATCGCTATTTGATGACGGTTTGATTGTCGTCAATTATCATCGCTACTTGATGATGGTTTGATTAATTTGTAATCAAAAGAGCCTTGATGACAAACAAGTGTCATCAAAGGGCCTTGATGACAAACAACCGTCATCAAGTGTCATTAAACTGTCATCACTTAAGACTTGTTCGTTTTTATCATCACTACAAAAAATAGTTTTCATCAAATCTTTTTACCAAATAAAAATAGTTGTCATCACCGCAAAAAAAAACAATTGTTATTACTAAAAAAATCAAATTGAATCATCACTTGTCATCACTAAATACAAACATGTCATCAACAAAAAAGATTATTATTAAGTGTCATCATAATTATTAATAAGCCTATGAGGGATTTGAACCCACATCATTATTTTTTAAGAAAAATGCTCTACCATTTGAGCTAATAGGCTAAATACATTTTTATAAAAAAATAGATTCTAAATTAAATTATACTAGAAAAGAAGAAAGTAGGAATTACCTCAACCATAAATTTGAATGCACAATTTGGAAAGACAAGCCTCCAAGTGATCATCAACAGGGGCATATTCTCCTGTGTAATTCCTTAAATCCAAAACCTATACATGATCATCAACAACAAAATAATTCAAATTCCAACAGAGATTTTGATTCAAATTCACTTCTAATGTATTTTAGCCAAAATATAGCTTGGTCTAGAATTATGAATGCAAGTGATTCAAACATGAAATCAAAACGCAAATCATCAACAGATTACTCATAAGAATGAAACTAACTCAGTGGAATATATTGTACATATATTTAACCAACATTGAACTGATAATTACAGAGTAATAGGTGACTGAAAAAAGAACATCAGCTATGACACGAGGATTAGTAGCAACCATTTCTCCCCCATTATCTCACATCCTCTGCCTCCATAGCCACCACCTCATTACTATCTCTTTCCAACCACACTCATTTTTGAGAAATTTCTGGAATTGATTGTAAAAAAATCTCATTTTGGTCCTTATGGTCTAAAACTCCTAGTGTGATCTATATGCATTGGGATTCAGTATAGACTAAAACTAGTGAAGATTCAAAACCTATATAAAAATCTACAAAGAGGAAAAGCCATGTTACTCCAGCATACTTAAGTGCTGCTTAATGGCTTAACAATCATCTCTTCAGGTGAATGCTTTTCAACATTCATGAAATTTGAAGCACATAAGTTAGTCAGACAAAAATTGTGCAAAAGCACAAAGAATACGATATCATAAATTTACAATCACTGCTCACATATACAAGTAGGAGCAATGACTCAATTAATTAGCAAAAGGCATGGAAGCTAAATAAATGCAATATCGAAATTCTAATATAGAGATTCCAAAATTAATATGCGAATCAATTCCAGAAAGAAACTAGCAGTGAAAAAACGCAAAATCTATTTGAATACGAATAATATACTGATAGCAATGTGAATAATTTAACGAATAGGCACACAGAGATTGATCAAAGAGCATATCGAAGGCACGCCGGCAAGACTGAATATTGAACAATAAAGCTCGTCATCCTGCTCACCTCCTCCTTCGAGGTCTTCAATCCGAGCGCGATGAGCAAGTTTTCAAGCTCCACCTCCACGGTGCTAGGGCTTCGGTGTTGGATCTGGTCTCTGGAGGCCACTTCCGTCTCCACCTCCGCCTCAACTTCCTCCTGAAACGCGTCCACCGCCTCCTCCTCCGCCACGGCGGCGATCCTCACCGCGTGATGCCTTTGCGGAAGTAGCAACGAATTTACCCAACAACTATAACCGTAACATCACGAAACCAATGGCGAGTGAATCAGAGCGTTGCGAGAGGCAGGGGAGGTCGCCGCCAGATGAGTTAGGTCGGGTGAGATCCAGAGAGAGGAGGAAGTGGGGGAAAGAGAGGAGAAGGAAATTGGAAAAAATAAAAAAAAATGACTTATATACTTAACAAAAACCAAAAAAAATCCAACGCATGTATAAACGCCTAAATAGGGTAGCCTAAAATGCTTTTGGGCTAAATTTGTTCTTTTTTATTTAGTAATCTGGACCTATAATTTGATAACAACAAAAGATAAAGAAGCCAAAAAACACGAATGAAGCTAAAAAAATTTCGAATAGAAGTTTGGAAAGTTTATGTCAATTCTGATCGAGTTATAAGTTTGGTTATAAAAATAATCTAAAACT
Source organism: Fallopia convolvulus (assembly GCA_964016875.1). Classification (NCBI taxonomy): domain Eukaryota; kingdom Viridiplantae; phylum Streptophyta; class Magnoliopsida; order Caryophyllales; family Polygonaceae; genus Fallopia; species Fallopia convolvulus. Next base: position 38,686,291 of record OZ024721.1, read on the forward strand.
AGTTTTACCCGTCGTACCATGTACGACAACGATTCAATATTTAATAAACAAATAAACATTATAAATAGGATATTAATAAATAAATAAAAATACAATATACACTTATAAGTAATTTATTGTTCGTAGAATGTATATAATTTTTTAATCAAATATTATATTCTTCCTATTTTATTACTTTCATGTACGTAAATTTAGAGTTTATCAAATATTTCAATATCTATTAAATATTTTATTGTCCATTTTTATTAATTTTAAAAAATTTAACTATTTATTCATTACTGTAATTTTTTATAAAAGAAAATCACTATATTTCTATAAATAAAGTCGACAAAAGATATATGATAAAATATTTATATTTATTTTTAAATATTTAAATATTTTATCTTTAGTTTTAAATACTTGTATAAGGAAGCTTTCAAAAGATATTGTTATACTAAATAGATATTTTTTTGATGTTAGACATAAATTTAAATAGTTAAAAAGAATTTAATAGAAAGAAGTTATAATAATAGAAATAATAATTAATTTTTTAAATATAAGGTGGGGCTAGAATCATTCTGGTGACTCGAAAAGGTACAACTTTGAACATTATAAGTATTTATCATTAACTTTTTTATTATAAAAGCAAAAAATATATCTATAAATAATTTCGTGAAATGACATCATGCTAAAAGGCAAAAGATATTTATACTTATTTAAAAATATTTTAAATTTTTTATCTTTAATTTTAAATATTTGTATAAGAAAGTTTTCAAAAGATATTGTTATACTAAATGAATAGTTGTTTGATGTTAAAGATATATTTAAATAGTTAAAGAAGAATATAATAGATAAAGTTAAAATATTAGAAATAAAAATTAATTTTGTAAATATGAGGTGGGGCCAGAATCGTTCTGGTGGCTCGAAAAGGGATAGCTTTAATATATAGTTATAGACTAGTTGATGACCCGGGTCTTGCCCGGGGACTTTTTAAAATAAAAATTATAATATATTATTTAAATATGATATAAGTATTATAATTTATATAATAAAACGATATTATAAATATTTAAGTTAATTATAATATTATCTTTTATTATTAAAATGAATACAAATATTATCTTATTCTTAAAATTGTTATTTATAATATCTATGTAATAAACATACAAAATTTTACGTTCTTAACTCATTGGGTTGACCCGAATCTGCAAAAAAAAAAACGCAATGAATTGACCCAATCAACCCGTAAATTTTAATGACATGAACTTGTACTCAACCGAACCTGAAATGACCGAGCCTAAACCTGACTAAACTAACTTGATTAACGGGTTTAACATTAAGGGATCAATATTTATTTATTTATTTATTAAAGTATCTGTAATATAAAAACTCAACATACTTATGAATAGAAAATTAATATATTGTAAAACATAGCATATCTATTCCGATATTAATTAAAAAAAATTGTCATACTTATTAATATAAAAATGGTATAAAAATCATCATGCTTATGGATAGAAAATTTAAAAAGTTGTCATATATTTGTGAATAAAAAATTAATATATGAAAATCGAAAAGTTAATATAAATTCTAGCATTAAAAACATGGAGTTTGGTTCAAATGAAACCAACCCTTAACATGAAACGGAAGGAGAGTTGTCAGCCGTCGGATCACATGATCCAATGGCTCAGATTACTCTTGTGTTTTTGAAAAAAAAACAAATCAACAAGGTGGCAATTTTGTAAATAAACCAACTTCTATACCCTTAACTTAAAATATCAAAAAAAAGCCCAACTTCGATCGCTCAAACTAATCGTACAGTACTAACCAGGCGGGGACGCACGCGAGGATTCCAATCGCCCAAAAGCTCTCGATGAACGATTCCAAACTTCGATCGAAGGCTCCCAACTTCAATCGACAGAAGATTTCATAGGCTCCCAACTTCGATCGCTCACCTTCTCGATCAAGGCTACCGCTCGCGCTCAGTTTGTCGATCCAGGAACTTCCATAACGTTGGCGTGATTGTCTGTTTACTTCGTACTGATGTTGATTTTTATATGTGCTACAACGCTACTGTTGATCCATATGTAACCAGAGTTCTAATGTTCGCTGAAAAAAGGGGGACTTTTTCTATTCAATCAAATAAGATTAGCAAAGTTGAGGTGAAAAGTGCATTGAAAAGTTTCAAAAGTGCATTATGACATCAGAAAAAGTGCATTGATAAATGTCATAATAAAAGTGCACCATCTGATTGAAAAAGTGCATTGAAAAGTTTCAAAAGTGCATTGAAAAGTTTCAAAAGTGCATTGTGACATAGGAAAAGTGCATTGATAAATGACATTAGAAAAGTGCATCATTTGATTGAAAAAGTGCATTGAAAAGTTTCAAAAGTACATTGAAAAGTTTCAAAAGTGCATTGAAAAGTTTCAAAAGTGCATTGTGACATAGGAAAAGTGCATTGATAAATGGCATATGAAAAGTGCATCATCTGATTACAAAAGTGCATTGTAACATAAGAAAAGTGCATTGATAAATAGCATAAGAAAAGTGCATCATTTGATTGAAAAAGAGTATTGAAAAGTTTCAAAAGTGCATTGAAAAATTTCAAAAGTGCATTGTGACATAGGAAAAGTGCGTTGATAAATGGCATATGAAAAGTGCATCATCTGATTACAAAAGTGCATTGAAAAGTTTCAAAAGTGCATTGAAAAGTTTCAAAAGTGCATTGTGACATAAGAAAAGTGCATTGATAAATGACATAAGAAAAGTGCATCATCTGATTGAAAAAGTGCATTGAAAAGTTCCAAAAGTGCAGTAAAAAGTTTCAAAAGTGCATTTTCAAAAGTGAAGAAGGAGATCACTTCGGAGAAGAGCAATCCCGATCAGAATAAGAAGAAGCTCTCGCCACCGATCTGGCTCTACAACTCTGACGAAGACGACGATCTGGTATCCGAGTTCAGAGATCTACCTACAAAGTTCCAGAAAACCTTCATCCCGGACCTCCGTCGAATCTCGTCGTCATCGCAGATCTACTTCTCGAAGGCGAACAAGGAGATGACGAAGGGATTCAAGCCGTACGTCGGCAACAAATACGCTCCATCAATCGCGACCGCCATATCCTACGCCTTCATCATCATCCCGTTCCTGCTTGTCTCCCTCCTCTTCAACCGAACATCAGCCCTTGGATCTCCTTGATCCAAGGGCCCAGAATGCTCCTTCCGTTTCATGTTAAGGGAGTGTTTTATGGGAACCAAACTCTAAAAACATGGTCCATATTAATTAAAAAAGTGTGGGCATAGTTATGGATGCAATATTAATATAAACAATTTGGTAACTTAAACTATGGTGACTGAAATTAAAATTTAATGACAATATTGTATTTAGCTATCATATTTATAGATAGAACATTAATATATAAAACCCGACACATTTATGGATGAAAATTTAAAAAGTTATCATTCTTAAGCATAGAAAATTAATATTGAAAAATTCGAAACTAATATGAAAAATATGGTCAATATTCATTAAAAACATTGACATACTTACAAACTAAAAATTAATATAAAAATACAAAATTAATATAAAATTACATGATTAAAAATATGGTTCATACTAATTAAAAACGTTAGTATAAGTTTTAATAAAAAGTTAATAGAAAAGAATATGAAAATTTAATATTGAAATCTCGTAAATTAAAATATGGTTCATATTTTATACCTATAGATATAAAAGTTATTTATTTGATTTAGATATATTAAATTAATTTATTATGGTATTTTGAAGTAAAAAAGGATAGTTGGGATATTAAATTACTATTTTATATTTGTCATATTTATGGATAGAAACTTAATATTAAAAATATACTTATAGATAGAAAAGCTATAAAAAATGATTTTATATTTATCATATTTATGGATATATATTATATTTTATTTATACTACATGTATATAAGATAATTTAATATTATAATATAATGAATGTGAATAAAGATAAAAATAATGGGTAGAGTCAATTTTTTTTATCCAATCTCATATAAATTTGTTAAAAAATTAAGTTAAGTGAATGGATAAAATTGGAAATTTCATAAGGTGATTGAATTACATAATATATAATTTATTAAAAAATCATTATTAAAAATATTTATGGATATATATTATATTTTATTTATACTACATGGATATAAGATAATTAAATATTATAATATAATGAACATGAATAAAGATAAAAATAATGAGTAGAGTCAATTTTTTTTATCCAATCTCATATAAATTTGATAAAAAAATTAAGTTAAGTGAGTGGATAAAATTGGAAATTTCATAAGGTGATTGAATTACATAATATATAATTTATTAAAAAATCATTATTAAAAATAAGTTGGCTGGGGTATAAATTCTTAATGACGAATCTGCCCAAAAGTGCTTCAGGTTTAGAAGATACTAGTTGATGACCCGGACCTTGCTCGGGGACTTTTTAAATAAAAATTGTAATATATTATTTAAATATGATATATGTATTATAATTTATATAATAAAACAATATTATAAACATTCAAGTTAATTATAATAATATCTTTTATTATTAAAATGAATACAAATATTATATTATTCTTAAAGATATTATTTATAATATTTATGTAATAATCATACAAAAGTTGACGTTCTTAACTCATTGGGTTGACGTGAATCCGCACAAAAACCTCAATGATTGACTCAATCAACCCGTAAATATTAATGACATGAACTTGTACTCAACCGAAACTAAACTGACCCGATTAACTGGTTTAACATTAAGGTATCAATAATTTTTTATTTATTTATTAAGGGATCCGAAATATAAAAAATAAACATACTTATGAATAGAAAATTAATGTATTGTAAAACATAACATATCTATACCGATATTACTTAAGAAATTGTCATACTTATTAATATAAAAACGATATAAAAATCATCATGCTTATGGATAGAAAATTTAAAAGTTGTCATATTTGTGAATGAAAAATTAATCTATGAAAATCTAAAAGTTAATATAAATTCTAGAATTAAAAACATGGTCCATATTAATTAAAAAAGTGTGGGCATAGTTATGGAGAGTTCGGTTCAAATAAAACAACTCCTTATCCTATAAAATAAGGAGCATTTAGGACCCATGAATCTCCTTGATCCAAGGGTTGATATTCTCGGAAATTAAGGACGCGGTGCCATTTTCATAATTTATCAAAATTACAAAAGTGCATCGTTATGGTGAAAAAGTGCAATACTAAACCCAAATATTTTGGGTGATTGAGTTCAATCAGAATTGAGTCAATTGGACGCCAAAGATGATGCACTTTTTTGGTTTAGTAATGCACTTTTCGGTATTCACAATGCACTTTTCCACCATAACGATGCACTTTTACAGTGAACCCAACATGGAGCGCGTGCCCTGCTGGCTTCATTTTTGCTTGCACTTTTTCAGCTTACTAATGCACTTTTTCACAATAACGATGCACTTTTGTAATTTCCAAGAAATTACCAAAATGTCACCGTGTCCCTAAATTTAAATTAATCAAATTCAATTCTTTAAAAATCTTTTCAATAAAAAATTAAAAAGATAATTAATAAGAAAGGATAAAAAATACAGAATTTCTTTAAAGATAAAAAATCTTTTATATTTACATAAAAATACAAAGAGGAAATTAAGGAAAAGATAATATAATTTTTTATAAGAATATAATTTAGGTAAGTAATAATATAGATATTAAATTTTTACTTTTTTTAATCAAAATTTGATTTAAGATAAATATTTTTTATAAATAGATAAAAAGATAAAGATAAAATAATTTTCGTTATTTTTAATTAAAATTCGAATTAAGTTTTTTCCACATAAATAAATAGAAAGGAATTTAATTAAAAAAATAATATAAATAATTTTTTAAATATAAGGTGGGCCTAGAATTATTGTGGTGGCTAGAAAAGTTACAAGTTTAATATATAGTTATAGATAGATACTAGTTGTACCCGTCGTGCCATGCACGACGATGACTCATCAATTTTTAGATATATTATAAATATGATATTAATAAAATAAATATATAAAAAAATAAAAAGTTAAAAATAATATAAATTCTTAAAAAATTAATCAAATTCAATTCTTTCACATAAAAATCCAAAAAGGAAATTAAGCAAAATATAATAATTTTTTTATATAAAAAGTTAATTTAGGCAAGCAATATTATAGATATTTGAATTTTTACCTTTTTATTAAAATTTTATTTAAGATAGATATTTTTTTATAAAATTCAAATTATTTCTTTTCCACATAAATAAATAGAAAGGAATTTAATTGAAAAAATAATATAAATAATTTTTTTAATATAAGTTGGGGCCAGAATTAATGTGGTGGTTAGAAAAATTACAACTTTATTATATAGTTATACACTTATACATAGATAGATATGGTTATTTTTATTATAAAGATATATATTGGATCACATGTACATGTTTTTTCTTATCTTTTTTTAATGTATCTTTTACAAATATAATAAAAATAATGTACTTTTTTTTTATCTATTTTGGTCAAATCTACCAATATTATTTTATCTTTCTATTTATTTGGGGATAAATTTTTACAATCTTATTTTATCTTTATGTTTAGTTGAAGATAATTTTTTTACATAGTTAATTATTTAAAATTATTATTTTAATAAATGGGTGATGTGGCGCAACGTGGTGGCTGAATTTACTCCGGCTTTAGTTATTTGTAATAGATGACTATTTTTATTTCAAAGATATATATGTGATCACATGTACATATTTTTTCTTATCTTTGTTTTAAATTTATCTTTTATAAATATAATATCCATTTTTATCTATATTAGTCAAATCTAAAAATATTATTTTATCTTTATGTTTATTTGAGGATAAATTTTTACAAATATTGTTTTATCTTTATGTTTACTTGGAGATAAATTTTTTACATAATTAACTATTTAAAATTATTATTTTAATAAAGGGATGATGTGGCGCAATGTGGTGGCAGAAATTGCTTCGGCTTTAGTTATTAGTAATATATAGATTTATAGATAGATATGGCTATTTTTATTTCAAATATGTATATGTGATCACGTGTACATATTTTTTCTTATCTTTTCTTCTTTCTAATTTTTTTCGATTTTTTTGTCATTTTTTAGAGAATAAAAAACTACTCAAAAGACATAAAAAACTACAACAACCAGTTTTCTATTTTCTCCCACCCCATACTTAAAATTACAGTGTCCCCACTGTAAGAAAAATAAGAAGAAGGAAAAGAAATAGAAAAGAAAACAAACAAAGATAAAAATAAGAAAAAGAAAAACAAACATAAAAACTTACTAAGTCTCAAAAGTGGAAAACAAGGAAAAAACTTCATCTTCAGGCTGAATCACTGGTTCGGTGGAGGAAAGTAGTGCTCAAAGTTCCCCATGAAGTCATACATCGTCCTCCAACGCTCAGCATCATCCGCCTCTCTCTGACGATGCCTCTCATCCTCCATCGACATGCGAGCAGAATAGACAGATTCCCATCTATCCATCCTTCTATGAATATGGTCCTGCTGGAGGTGAAGTTGCTGCATCTGAGCAGAAAGATCCTCGGCCCATGGTGGTGGCATACTCGATCCTGTGTACTCAGGCGGAGGAGGTGGTGGATAATGAGGCTGGAAATGATCTTGGTACAACACCGGGTTGTATGGCATGAGTCCATAGGAATGTGGGTCGGTAGGAGCTGGCGGTGGGTCGGTAGTGGTCCTCGGGGCCTCGTTAACGAAGCTGGGTGCCTCGTTAGAAGTATAGGAAGGAGGCTGGAAATGGTCGTTAACGAGCCTGGTAGGCTCGTCAACGAGGACGTTGGTGCCCAAAACTTCCGTGTCGAGGTCTTCATCCTCGAGGTTTAGCTCCTCAGTTCCTCCCTCTGTGTCGGCTTCTTCAGTGTCATCGCCAACTACCTCGGTATCCTCATCTTCATCTTCATCTTCATCCATTGCTTCACCTTCTCGCTCAAATCTTGTCTCACACGGCCTAAGTGATAGCTCATCCTCCGGCTTGGGCTCTAACGGGTAAGCATGCCCCGTCCACGCCTCGTACCAATTTGGTACGTAGAGTAGCTCCAACTTGTCGAGGGTGGGTCTAACGATGCGGTCTTGAACTTTAACTTTGAACCCTCCCTCGGCTTGAATGAAAATACCGGAGCTATACCAATAGTTCTTGTTGAGGAGTTGAGCGTGAGCCGGTGTGTATCGAGTAAGGTCGACCCCAAGGTTTTTAGCCAAAAGGCTAACCAAGTTGCCACACCAAACTTCCTTGGACTTGGTTGATTTCTCGACGTAGTAGAGCCATTCATACCCCAAATTCAAGGGGCCGGGCTCCTCGAAAAGGATGGTGCGGAGACAAGCAACTTTCGTCCTCGTTGGCCTGTTCAACTCTCTCTTCGGCCAAAACGTAGCGGCTAGGACTCGGAGAATGATCCTGAAGATGGGGTTGATGATGCTTGCCCCAGATAATGCCGCTGTGGAGGATTGTTCTTCCCTAGTGATATAGCTCCAAGTCCTAGTCACCTTGTAGTCTTTCAAGCTGTAGTCTCTAGACGGATTTGGAAGCTCTAGGATTGCGTTGAACTCTGCCATGGTGAACTCACGGCTCACATTACCGAGCCGAAACCGGATTCGTCCCACCGAAGTCTTCGACGGGAAGCTAGTCTCTAGAGTGGCCAAAAACTCGGATGTGAGGGCCGGATAATGTGGTAAATTCTCCTTCTTCAGGAGATGGGATGCACCAAGGATAAGGAAGGCCTCCTTGACGTCCATGTAGATCCCCGTGTTTATAGCACTGGATTTCGAGAACCAACGGGTGTTGTGGTCCTTCTCTAGAATGGCACGGTATCGATGCACTTGGCCTTGAGTACTCAAAATCACGTTGTCCATGCGAGGTGGAGATGGGGACCTCTGATTCCTTCTCTTCTTCTGAGCTCGGGTAGCGGGTCTGCTTGAACTTGCCATGAGATCTACAAAATAATAAAGAATTTTTCAAGATATGATCCACTCAAAATAGATAGGCAAGAGACCCCATACTTGGTCTCGAAATAGCCTCGAAATTATTCAATAACTACCCAATTGGGTCGTTTACGAATCTAGACTGGATTGATCTTTGAGGCCACGCAGGGGCGTTAACGAGCCTGGATGGGTCGTTAACGAGCCGCCGAGAAACAAATCGCAGAATTCCGAGTTTTAATCTATCTTAAAAATCAAGCCAAAATCAAGCATGCAATCCTCTATACTCCTTCACTTAGTCAAACAATCGGATATAAGCACCCCATACTTGCTCGATTACCCATCCCGATCATGCTAAATTTACCTGAAATTTTGACATGCTAAGTTTGTATCTTGATACTAGAACAAGAAAAATTCATGCTTTTCACAATCAACTTTTCTCAATGAGATATCTAACATGAATATCTTTCTCTAGATCTAGAATTACTAAGCAAAATCAAACTTTCTTGGGAAAAATCCAATCATGACATCTATCCTCTATATGAACTCAATTCTAGACATGAAATTTCTACCCTAAAAACCATGAATCATGCAATTTTGAGTTAGGGTTTAGAAATCATACCGGAGAATCGAGAAATTGAAGAACAAGGAGTCGGAATTTGGGTGATTAACGAGCTCGGTGAAAGCGAGTTAACGAAAACTCGGATCTTCGTCGGTGGGAGGAAGAGTTTCCGGGCTTCGGTAACGACGACTACTCGGTGGTTGGTGAGGGATTCCGATCGGTGGTGGGAGTCTTCAAAGATCTTTGGTTGAGTTTTTGAGAAGTTTGGAGTTTGGAGAATTTTGAGAGTGAAAGATTTTTGGGAGGGGTAAAAGGGTTATATAGGAGAGGGTAGGGATAGGAAAGGGTAGAGGGGGCGGCGACTAGGGTAGTAAGAAGATAAACTAGGTTAAAAAAACTTACCTGCCCGTTTTGCCGAATCGGGTCGTTCGAACCGGGTCGTTAACGACCCTGGGTGAGTCGTTAACGAGCCACCGTAGCCTCTTGAAGTGATTTTTCGATCCCTTCTCCTGCGTCTTGTTAGCTCAAAGTTTAATTCTAATTTCTATCCTAAAAACTACTAAAAAGAACTCAAAAGAAAGCTAAGAAAAAGAGTCTAAAAAGAAAAGAATAAAAAATCTAAATCTATACTAAAAAGCGGGTTGCCTCCCGTAAGCGCTATTTTTAACGTCGTCAGCCCGACGTACTCCTTTGACTCAAGGTGGCTCTCGTGTAGCTATGTTGGGGTCTTGAGGTACCCTATACTTAGCTTTGCAGCTTTTGTGTGCTTGAGTTGCTAAATTAGGTCCCTTTTCTTCTATCAGTATGCCCGGTATTCCTACATGATGGTTTGGACTCCTCTGTAGTGCATATTCTGGGGCATGGTGTAGAAACAAAAGATAAGGGATGATCATCTTTAGCAGATTCATAGTTAGAGTACTTACCTTGGTTGTATTCTTGCACGTGGGACTCGGTGATTGGCCAATGAGGCTTGGTAGGGATGGCTGAATCGAGTTCTGGTTGAGTCAACTCGATTTGTGCGACTGCAATTGGGTCGTTGGCATTCTGATCCAAGTTGAATTCCACCCGTTCCTCCCGAATATCAAAAGTGAGGAGTCCTTTCCGCACATCAACTCTTGCACCTGCTGTGGCTAAAAATGGTCTGCCAAGAATTATGGGGACATGAGGGTCTTCAGGCATATCGAGGACGATGAAATCATTCGGTATAAAGAATTTCCCGACTTGAATAGGATAGTCGTCCACGACTTCTGTGGCTTTGACACATGATCCATCTGCCATGTACAGATTCATATCTACCGGCTCTAGTGGTCCCATATTAGCTTTAGACCAGATTGAGAGAGGAACTAAACTAGCACTGGCGCCCAGATCACATAAAGCCTTGAACTTGTGGTTGCCTATGCCGATCGTTATTGCAAATCTCCCTGGGTCTCCTAGCTTTTCTGGTAGAGCTATTGATCTGACTTCATCCTGCAGCTCTGTAATGGATCTTTTCCTGCTAAGAATATCCTTCAAAAACTTTGTGTAAGCCGGCATTTCGCTTAGGGCCTCAGCGAATGGGATGGAAATATTAATGCCCTGAAGAATTTTTACGAAACGCTTGAACTTACTCTCAGTAGAGTCCATAGATTTCTTAGTTGGAAATGGAAGAGATTTCACCATTCTCGGAATCAAGTTAGGCTCGAGAGGTGAGAGTACCGGGTCGACACTAGGATCGCCAGGTATGCTCGGCGGGTCGTTACCGACCCTGATGGGGTCGTTAACTATCCTAGAGTTGAGAGGAAGGCTCGGTTTAGAAGACTTACCTGGGGTAGGGTCCTTAGGAACCCTCGGAGCCTCGTCACCTTGGTATATGGGCTCGTTATTTGCCCTCGCTGGCTCGTTAACGAGCTGTTTGGTGACGTCCTCTTCCTCCTTTTCCTCAGCTTGGACTCGCTCCGGCAATGTCTTCCCGCTCCTAAGGTGCACCGCTGCTATTTGTCCCCTAGGGTTCTCCTCGGGGCGGCCCGGGAGTTGCCCTTGTGGTCTCGGAATTTGGGCAGCGAGGTTCCCTAGTTGGGAATCAACACTCTTCTTCCATATATCGAACTCTCCCCATCTTTTATTTTGTTGGTTCAGGTTGGCTTGAACTTCGTTAACCTTGTTGGTCACTCCGTTAATGCCTTCCTGTAATCCTTGAACCCATGATGGTGGCTCCTGATGGCCTGGAGGTCGATAAGGTGCAGGTCGTCTATCTGGTGGAGGCATTGCATAGTTTTGGTTGGTATTCTGATTGCCCCATGCCTGATAGTTGTTTGACCTGTCATGATAGCTAGGCTGGTTCCTGTATGGTCCTCTCATATAATTCATCTCAGCTATTGTCTCAGCAGCTCTTACCTGCTCTATGTTAGTGCAAGCAGATGTACTATGTGCAGAAGAACCACATTCTTGACATGATTGAGAGGATTTCAGAAAACTTACCTGCTTCTTCAGACGGTTGACCTCATCTTACAAGAATTGATTTTTAACATCCTGGTCAACTTCGTCTTGGTTAGGTATGTAGAGACGTTTCTGGGGCTGTGGAGTCTGCTGGATTCCATACATGGCATCATAATTGGACAGCTTATCCAGCAGTTCCCATGCAGCCGTTGGGTCCATCTCTATAAACCGCACGCAGTATGCGTGTTGATTCGGTTCTTGGTCTCTGCGTTGATACCCTAGAAAAAGATTTCTTGCAAAACATATAAAGGTTGCCCATGAGTGGAGCATTGTCTAAGCATCTCTTTGAATCTTTCCCATGTTTCAACAAAGGTTTCATTAGGCAGCTGGTGATAGGAGGTGATGCGTTTCCTCAACTCCGTGGTCTTAGCAGGAGGGAAGAACTTTGTAAGAAATTGATCGTACAAAGCTTTCCAAGTCCTGATAGACTTAGAAGGTAGGCTCTCCAACCAGCTCAGTGCCTTCCCATCAAGAGACCACCTGAAAGCTTTTAACAGAACATATTCAAGTGAGACACCTTCAGCAGCTATGGTGTCACATAAATCGAGAAAGTTTCGAATATGCTCCATAGGGCACTCAGTAGGTTCCCCTTCAAACTGAGCCCGTTTAATCAAAGATATGAATTGAGACTTGATCTCAAAGGGTTTCTCTATCTCGGGAAGCACGATTGGAGATTCTGGCACCCTCAGTTCTGGATGCATGCACTGTTTGGCATTCCTCGGATCGGCATTAAGCTCCTCTTGTAGACGAGCATTAGCAGCTCGTTGACGCTCAGCCTCAGCAACAGCGCCTTCTTTCTCATTTTTTAACGCCTCCATCTGATTTCGGAGGTCTTCCATTTGACGAGCCATCTCTTCAGGTGTGGCCATGGCTCGGTTTTCTCGGAGTCTACGGTGCAGGGAAAGTTCGGGTTCTGAGTAATAACCAGTGTTGTCAAACTCGAGCCTTCGTCGTCCTACCGGCATACGCTGAGAAAACAGACAGAGAAAACAAAAATTAAAAGCAAAAACGGGGTCGGGCTATTCCCAGACCCACAGATAAACAAACAAACTCGTTGCTTCCCCGGCAACGGCGCGAATTTGTTGAGAGGGTTTCTTGACAACAAATAAATTTATAATCAAGACCCCGCTGAGTATAGGGAGGTCAGGATCGTTCCACAGGAAGCAAGGTTGTTCGTTTATCAATTACTAAAAAAAAACAAACAAAATCAAACAAAAACACTCACAAGCAGCCTCGTTAACGACGTTGTCAGGGTTGTTAACAAACCACCGTAGACAAAAGACTCAATCTAACGACCTAAATAAATTCGGTACCGAGCCAACTAACTCAACAACGAAATTCACTTAAGATAATTCAAATAAAAACAAAGATCTAGGACTAGGGACACCACAACATAGTCATGCATATAAACTTTGTAAGAAGAATAGATCATGCCTTTAAATAGATAGAGTCATCAACTTTCGTTGACTATCAAGTAAATTAACCTACTTTCGTAACCCAATTCACTTAATTGCTTGTTTTGGATCTAAAGCCTGAAACTTTCGTATTCAAACAATATCAACCTTCAAGTTACTAACTTTCTCTTTCAATCAAGTTAAAAACTCAAATTACCTCAACTTTCATCTTGGTATAAGCACAACAAACAATCTCAATAATAGATAAAAGGCATTCAACACACAATCTTACTCATCAAACATGCTTAACTATGCTGGGCTTAACCCCGATCCTAGAAAAGAAGACTACTCACTAATCATGACTACGAAACAAATAAATTCAACAAAAGAAATCATAGAAAACAAAATCACTACTCAAATTAATAACAAAATATTGTCTTACAGAAAATCAGAAGAAACCGAAAAAATACAAAGCACCGAACCAAAATCTCGATCAACGAACTCGGTAACTTTCGTTCACCGACCTCCGAACTCGACTCCGATCCTCTCTCGACTCTCTCGGCTCTTCCTCCTCTCTAAATCAATCTCTCCAAAAATCCACCACTTTTCTAGGCTAAACAAGAGGGCTATTTATACTAAAAAGGCTAAAAACTAATAAGGCTAGAAGATAAAAACTTTCCTAAAAAGATAGAAATAAAAACCTAAAAAGATAGAAACAAAATCTAGAAAGATAACAAGACCTAAAATACATAATATAATAACCCTAAAAATCATAAAAAGATACTCTACCGACACGGAAATAATTTCCCGCACAGGATCGGTGAGTTACAAAGTCAACCCTCGAAATTTCTATCACGTGGCCTCGTTAACGAGCCCTCACAGCCTCGTTAACGAGCCTGTGCTTGGTTTCTTCCACACTTTATCTCGTAAAACTTGGACTCTGACTTCTCCATACTTGTATTCCTCCGTCTTTCACTGTAGCACTCCAAATTCAGCTCCATATATCACCTTTTCCTTGCTAAAACCTACAAAATACACAAAATAGAGTAGCTTCCATACTTTCCATGAAAATATGCAAAACCATCCAAAAACACACAAAACTAAACCTAATTTTATCAAAACTAAACCTAATAAACAAAAAAAAAACTACTAAAAACTATACTATAAACACGAACATCAATATTGATTTATTAAAATACATAAGAAAGATAATTTAAAGATTTTCAACTTCCATAGGTTACTTTAAGTTGCAGCCACAAAAAAAAAAAGATTACAATCAAGTTTTACCAAGGCATGTGGGAGATTATGCGGAAATAATAGACTTTCCAAAAATTAGCTAAGTTTTTCTTAATCTTATTCTTCATGAGTTATTTGTTATCTTATTTATTTTAGTATCTTTGAAGACTTTGTTTAGTTTACTATTTTATATTAATAGATAGGTAAATTGGCCTATCTTTTTAGAGATGAGATTATGTTTATCCTAGTTTACATTTTCTTATCTTTTGTTTTATGATAGAATTTTTGAAGAAAAAAGAAAAAGAAAAAATTGATAAGTTATGGACATAAGTTTATCCTCTCTTATGTCTATTTAAAGATTCTTATGTTAATGGAAAAATTAGATCTAGTTGAAAGTCAAAGTTGGCTAAGTTTAATCTCAATTTCGGTCTCCAAAACACTCTTGTGTATTTGGCTTTTGTGTTCTAAACAACCAATTCGTGTGAGTTTATTTGAGTGTTCCTGATACAGCAATGAAAATTGCCAAAGAATTTGAGAATATACAGCCAAACATCAAGCTATTAGGAAGAAAACTAACTGATTACAAGGTCCAAGTCAAAGGCATTGTCAAGCTCTTTCTTCACCATGACCCGGCATGTTCATAATACTGAAAGGTAACAACGATGTCTTATAACAATATTTTACATCGAATTGACCAGCAAGTCGGGTTTTCGGACAGGTCGAGTTGACAGCAGGTCAATTACATCGAATTTTTTAAGATTATTATAATAATATTTTAATTAAATTTTTTATTTTAATAATGTAATATATTTTAATTTTCAAAAAAATATATACATTCTTTAAATATACTAAATCGGTAAATCCACCGGGCTTTGGGTCAAGCAGGTTCGGTTTATTTAAAGTTAATTATCATGTTTAAATTTACGGGTTTCAACTCTAAAATTTCGGATCGTATTATCGAGTACGCTGGACCAAGTTTTGACAACTCTAATTAGAGTAGAACAAAAGTGGTATTTATATACATTAGAACGTTTTTTAAGAAAGGATTTACAAAAGGCTTTATATGCATAGCCTTTACATTACTTAAACGGAAATATAAAACTACTGCCGGCTTGACTATCGAAGAAAAATTAATAGTCAAGCGGAGTGATCGACTACACTCCTAGAGTTTAGAGATTACAAATTACAATACTAGGGATAAAGTTTGGACATGAAACTAAGGGTTACAAAAGAAATATAAGAAACCGTCGTCAAACCAACTTTCATCCAAGGTCTCCCCCTCGTGACACAACAACACATAAGCCTGTTGAATCTTCCTTCTTGCCACATCCATAGCACTTCGAAGGGATGCCGCACACGTCTCGTGCTGATGAAGCTCGTTCTGGGCGGCCGAGATCTCATCTAACCATGTCTCCTTGTACTGAGCCACCAAGTCCTTGTTAGGGTGACGTTACCTTGTGCCAAAAGGCCAAGTTGTGGACGAGAGGTTCTTATGCGGCGATTCGATCGGAGGCCGAGATGACTCTCCTTGGAGCATGTTGACTAATCCTTCCATCTGATGCTCAATCGGGGCCGTGCTAGCTTGTGTATACAGAGAGGTGTCAGGCAAGGTTGCCCATGGAAGATGAAGTTGGGGAAAATAGTAATCTTGGAGGTCTCCTTGAAACTCCGAGAACCTTGGAGGGGATGGCCTCTCAACCTTAGGTAAAAGAAGGGGTGGCTCGGGAATAAGGTAAGGCTGAGGCTCGACGATTGGTTCCGGGGGGTCCTTGCTCAGTATGGTACGGGCCAAGTTGAAATTGTTGCATAAGAAGGTTGTCCTCGTGGGACCAATCGTTGGTAGGAGGCGGAGGTACTTACGGTTCGGGCACTATTGGTGATGAGACAACTTCAAAGATAGGCGCCACAAGAGGCGGTACCTCGGGGTTGTAGACTTCCCCGTCGTTGTCTTCTTCCATGAGTTCCTCTTCTTCTTGGAACTGGGGTTCCATCTCCTCGTCCTCGTCCATATAGTAATTCTCCGGGTTGAGATCGGGCATTTCTTCGTCTTCTTCCTCAGAGTAGTAGGACTCAGGGCTATAATCTGGAACCATGGGCTCGGGTTCGAACTCGTGTACCTCGGGCTCATATACCGATGTACCCGACAACTCAGCATGTTCGGCCATTTCCTCCTGAAAGGGTTCGACCGGTCCCTCTTCCTCTCTTGCTTCCAGTTCTGACTCCGGACCCAACTCAGGGTCTTCTTCTGGATCCTCTTCTGCTTGCGCTCCCACATCGGGGTTAATTACTAGACCTTCTCCCTCTTCTTGTACATGGGCGGCCTCTCCGGGCTCGTAAAAAGGGTCGTCCTCTGCATTCTGGTAGGGCCAATGCGGATTAGAGGCAAAGGCCTCCTCTAACTCTCGGAGAGCCCCCTCTAGGTTTTTCCTAAGGCGAGTAGTGCTACATGTCCAGACCATGCTGAAAAGAAAGGAAGGAAAGGTTAGACATAGAACATCCTTAAATTCTATAAGAGGAAGATACTCGAAGGAAGTTTAAGGGATTTTAAACAAGTAATTAAACATGGAGAAAAGTTTTGAGATAGATATCCTTTTTCTTGACACTACATACAAAACAAATTATAATTCCTATGTTCTTCTTAAAACTTGAATTCTAAAAAAATTTCTAACTTATCACTTTCTTTTATAGAATAGGTTTAAACTTAGAAAGTTTTCAATAAAAGTAACTAAGCTATGAAAGTTCAAAACTATATTTTTAGGTTTTGGAAGTTTTGAAAGAAAATTTTAATAGTAAAAATTTTCGGTTTAAAGACAAAGACTTTAGTTTTGAAAATTTTCGGTTTCGAAAGTTTTCGGTTTTGAAAACAAAACGTTCGGCTCTGATACCATATTTATAACACCCCTATTTTACAACGATGCCAGTGACCTCGGATTTTACCATCCAAAGTTACCCAAGGCTTTATAAGGTATTAAGTTAAATAAAAACATGCAGAATTATAAAGTTATTACAATTAAAAGAGTTGCTCATATATGAGACTTTAGAAGTATTAATTGCATACCATGGTTTAGTTTAGCAAAACATAAAACTTTTAAGGGTTGTTAGGTAGAGGAAATTAAATAACATTGTTTTTGCATAAGCGTAGAGTAACCCGAAAGTGAACAAAACACCATACTTGATTTAAATCCGACCTTCCTTCCTTCACTTGATCGATCTTCGTCCTCTACGCCTTTGGTGGAGATTTCCTGGATTATAACATTTGGCGTGAAGGGCGAAAAATACCAGGAAGAAATGCGGAAAAACGAAATTAGTCTAAAGAGACTAAGAAAGCGAGAATGGACATTCTAAAGGTAGTTTGGTAAAGCAACGGAATTATTGACGAGGTATTCGAGATGTGTTTCGATAAGTATATACTTTAAGTGGAGTTATTACTAACGGAATAAATGAGTAAATCTCGAGATGAGATCACTCTAAACCGAAAGAACAAACTATGATATTGTAGAACGTCTTAGAATAGAATAAAAGTTGTTAACGTTAATTACACACAAGTTTCTAGAAAAACTCTCGCGCCCTTGCGGACCGAGAGCCGGATTGATCATTTGAGACCGGTCCGGTTTTGATTTCTTTTAAGGTGCATTAACACTTACTTTCTTTCGTGATAAAAACTTTCACATTCGTTAATGATTTTTAAGAGTGTGGGGGGCCATGAATGGGCCGACATACCACTTACTGGAACAGAGTTCCGACACCTAGCTAGGGTGCACACGTCCCTCCTCCAAGTAGGAGCAGACAATAGATCATGATCCTTAAAGTCGTTGAAGTTAGGAATGGTGCCATACGACTTAAAACGTTATATAGAGGTGTTCAGGCCGAGCCCGCACCCCTTACTACGCTACTTACGAATTTAATTACGAATCTCGAAAAGAGATTTTTAAACAAACAAAGGCCACACAAAACAAGCCTAGCATTATATCTACTAGTAATACTAATAGTAATAATGCTAACAAGGTCATTATTTCTAACAATCGATATTTCCTAAGTTCGTTTTATTTAGCAAGCAAGGTGTTCCCAACATTGAACAAGTTAACGAAATCGAATTGATCGAAAGGTTTAAGTAGAATATCCACTTGCCTTGGATTTCTTTCGGAGATATACGTAACTCGGAAAACATGTAAGGCCTTATTTAAATATAAAGGAAATTCCTTTTTAAAGCATATGCAATAATTAGACAAAATATACTTAAAATATGATTTGCATGTATTTTATTATTTCTAAAGTCAAAAACTTTATTTTAATCCAAAAGTTTATGTGACAAAGATAATTTTGACATGCAAGCATATTTTAACCATGATTAAACCTTTTTTCCAACTTTCAATATTTTTATACAAACTATTTAATAAAAATTATTATCATGATCAAGATTATAATCAAATGTCATGATTGATTTATTATAAAAATATAATAAAGTCTATAATTGGCATGCATGTATATATTATCTTATAAAATACTTTATTTTCCACATGAAAAATAATATACTAATTAAATAGACTATGCTTATGAAAAATCCTTTTTCTTTTGTCGAGAAGGATATATACATATTTATTTCTACCTAGTGAATAAAACTAGGTTGCATGCAAGAAAGGATTCCTCCCATAGATTTTTATGAAAATCCATGCACAATTATTTTAATTTGATTAAGTGAATAAAACCCTTATAAGTTTATTCTTAACTCTAGATGGTACAAAATATTTTATCAAAAATTCCTTTTAGCTAAAGTTGACATGCAAGGGTAATTTGAGTTATAAAAACCCTTTTTATAAACATGCAAAGACCTATTTAAACTAATTTAACACATCTTGTACTTATTAACTTTTCTTTAAACAAAAGTTCATATAAAAACATCCCAAGACTTATAAGAGATATGCATGGAGGTTTCATGCTTAAAACTTTACCATATAAAAATTACCAAGTCAAAACTTTTAACAATCAAGGAATTTTTTTGTAAAGAAAGGGAAATAAAGTCTAGGCCTTTTAAATAAAAATAAATCAGAATTTTCAAGTCAAAAGCCACTTTTATAAGCTTTAGATTTATTACAATTTCCCATATAACTTGTAATAATATTTTTCCCTTAAATCTCTTGCATGCATGTTATTTCTCCATAAAAACATGTACAAGTTTGTTATTTTATAAAATCTGATTTTTAGAGATTGAAATGGTAGAATGGGCCTATTTAAAATACATAACAATTAAAATCTGCCCATAAGAGTATAATAAAAAGCCCAAAGATTTACCCTTCTCCTTCCTCTTGTTTGGTTTTACGCAGAAAGGAACCAGAGAGTTACAGGATTGAACGATGAAGGCAAGGGAGGGGCGGCACCAGGGTTGGGCGGCTCCGGTAGGGCACCTTGGAGGCGGCAGAGGGGTGGCGCGGCCAGGCGAGGCGGCCAGGTGTGGTCGGAGGTGGTCGGATCTCCCCAAAAAAAATTAAAACAATTTTCTTTGATTTTTGGAGAAAAAAAATCAGCTTGTTCAATAGAGCGTAATTGGTGAGAATTTGGGAGTGTTTGAGAGTTGTGGGTGTTTTTTCTGATCCTTAGGAGCCCTTTTTTTATTAGGTAAGAATTAGGAGGCTCTCCACTTAGGGAGGGCATCTTAGAGCATCTTGGCGGATGAGAACATTAAGTTCTGGGTGATTATCTACTTGTATATTATCTCCTTCAATTTCAATGTTTTTATGCCATCTTTGTTTTGCTAACCGCATTCCATCTCTCAGTGCTAACGCCTCCGCTTTGATTATTGAAAATTTTCCATACTTTCTTGTTGTTAAGTTGACTCGGCTAAAGTCGTTGTTGCCAAGATCAAAAATAAATAACCCTAAACTACTAACTAGTATAGCAAGTAAGCAAGGGGTCGAACCCAAGGGAATCGGATTTCTGAATCAATCAGCAAGTAACAAGACAGGGGTTTTGGAAGTTTCAGGCAAACAAACACACAAGCAAATAATATTTGGGATTAAATCAATGGAAGGAAAGCAGATTATTCAACCAATTCCACCTTTTTAATCATTCGATCATCAATTCATCCACTTTCTATTAATTCCCAGGTTAATTCCAATCCTTATAAAAGATTTCCGCTTGTCCACGGTCCAAGCGAAAGGATGATATGAACAAGAACGCTTAATTCAAATCATGCAAAATATTAAGGATAGAAGGATATTAAATCATGCAATCAAGCTACGAGTCTCATGAATAAAATAACAATCAAACACTCTTTCTCAATTCTAGTCCACGGTCCTAGAAAAGAGTTGTTTCAAGGATAAATAAGATTGCACAGACAACAATCAAACCTAATCCAAACAGTAGATCTAAGTCAATCAAACAAGTTGATCAGTCTTATCAAATCAAACATAGATCATATAAATAAAAACAAGAGTTTTGATATTAACCAAGGGATAGAAAAGTTACCAGAATCTCACGAATTACATAAAAAGGCTTCCTTGATCAAACAAACTCCAAAGGAAAATTAGTTCTCCATAAGAGAGAAAATACTAAAATCTGGAATAATTGAAAACTAGATCTAAGAGAATTAATAAAACAAGGCTGAAAAACTAGGTTAAGTAGTCTCGAACAACTCGTACGAAAATAAAATAATATTGGAAATAAATAAAGATAGATAGATAGAAAGATCAATCGCCACTTCGGATTTTTGCTGACGTGGACTTCCGCGGGCGCGGTGAACACTCTCCGCGATCGCGGACCTGATCGTGACAAAATTCCAGCGGTGTTTTCGGAAGATTGTTTGACCACCTTAGAGTGGGAATTTCAACCCGGAGTAAAAATATGAATTGTAGCTCTTCAAGTTAGCTTTCCAATGATACCAAATTCAGCTTCATCCGATCACCGTAGCTCCCGGAACAAGCATTACAAGAAAGTGGTGTCGAAACAACTCCAAATCAACACTGGTCTTCAAAACTCTTGCAATTCTTCAAATCGTGTCTTCGGTCTTCATATGAAAATTATGCTCAAAACTAACCTAAACACACTCAAATCATACTTAAAATACAAGAGTTAACCTATACTAAACCAGAGCGTATCAAATTCCCCCATACTTAAACCTTGCTCGTCCTCGAGTAAGCTCAAAATAAATCTAACAAGAAATCCTATCAAGGTTTACAACATAGTATAAGGGAAGACAAAAATCACTCACCTCACCAACCCGAACCCAAAATAGAGAAATAATGAGCAACAACATGATAGCTCAAATCACACACCTCACTAATACAAAATCAATAAGCTCTCAAGCTCTAAAAAGTGTAGAGCAACCTAGGATCTACCCAACATCTAGAATGTAATCCCCAAACCCCAAAGTAGAATATGAATCCTAAACACTCTGATTTTACCACTCATTCTACTTAGGCGCCCTTTCGGGTTTTCACCTAATCACTCTTTTTATTTTTCTTAGGGTGCTCACAAATACTCACATCTCTC
Source organism: Fallopia convolvulus (assembly GCA_964016875.1). NCBI lineage: Eukaryota > Viridiplantae > Streptophyta > Magnoliopsida > Caryophyllales > Polygonaceae > Fallopia > Fallopia convolvulus. Next base: position 38,708,426 of record OZ024721.1, read on the forward strand.
ATAAACCTCATATTACCCCAGCCTAATGCTGGTCCGGGTTACCTGCTTATTACCTGAGCCGCCCTTTCGGGTTTTCAACTCATCCCAGGATTTTATATGCCTTTTTTATATTTTTTTATGTCTTTTTTATATTTTTTTCTCTTTTTTTTAAAAAAGTTTTCTCTATACAAAACATGGAATAAGTATCCCATAAAAATCACAAAAAATAAACTGAAAAGCAACTAACTAAGATAAGCGTAGTGAGTACTTCCTCCCCCATACTTAAATCCTTCATTGTCCTCAATGAAGTAGAAAGAAAGGAATAAAGCAAGGAAGAGGAAAATCAGAAGACTCACATACGAAAGAAGAGATGGAAGAACTCCCCGAATTGCAATGCACCAACTCAGGAACAAATTGATCTGTCTGGGGACGAACCACGAACATCATCTTCACAATTCAACAACCAAATCCACACCATAGGACGTCTCCAATGAGAATGAGCTGGACTCCTCAAAATAATAAAAACTCTAAAGACGGTAGCACCCTCATACTTGAACAATTCCAAGGAACTAGACATGGAAAGATATAGAAAAATGGATTGGTGGATGATGGTAGAATATGGAAGAACACTCTTTTTTTTCTCTCTTCTTTTTTCCTGATTTATCTCGGGGGTTTCACCCGAAAACCTTTTATTTCAGGGGTTTCACCTGAAAACCTTTTATTTCAGGGGTTTCACCTGAAAGCCTTTTATTTTTTTTATTTTTTTAAAAAAAAAATTGTATCTTGTCGCCGATGCACAGTACCGCGATCGCGGTGAAGGACCTCCGCGATCGCGGAGCTGTTTACTAATACCTATTCGCCTTTTTACTGTGTATTTCGAGGAATAAATTCCCCAAAATATTTTTGTTCTTTCGAACCTAGTACCTGCATGTTAGTCCGACAAGATTGAAAGAAAAACAAAACTAAAACTAAAAACTTAAAACTTAAAGAAAATCAAGAAAAAGAAAACTCACCTCGGGTTGCCTCCCGAGCAGCGCCTTTGTTTAACGTCGTTTGGCCCGACGTCCTTATTGCTCAGAATGGATCATCATCTATCTGAAACTGGACCTTTTTCCCTTCATGTGCCATAAATAATAGTCCCTTTGAAACATCAATTACGGCGCTGACCGTCTTCATAAATGGACGACCCAATAGCAAAACTGGGTCGTATCTCCCCTTACCAATTTCCAGGACATAAAAGTCCGTTGGAAATATTAAGCCATCCACCTGCACTAAAACATCTTCCACAAATCCTTTCGGACTCACATTAGAGTGGTCAACCAGTTCAATAGTAATATTAGAATCCTGTAATGGCCCTAGACCTAACCTCTCATAGATGCTAAGTGGCATGACATTAATGGATGCACCTAGATCAAGCATAGAATGCTCAATTTTTACCTCACCAATTGTAACGGGAACAGTAAACCTCCCTGGATCTCCATACTTCTTAGGCAATTGCCTTTGAAGCATGGAAGACACATTTTCAGTGTTTTCTACAAGATTAATTTTCTTAACCTGTCCCTTTTCTTTTTGCTTCCTCTTTATAGTACATAATTCTTTCAGAAATTTAACAAAACGAGGAATACTTTGAACAAGTTTAAGCAAAGGGACATTTACCTCACACTTGGAGAAGGTTCCGAAAATTTCCTTGTCATTGGTTGGCCTCCTGGTGTCCTTCAGTGCCTCAGGAAACGGTGGAGCTGGCTTTTGTGAAGCCATGGGGGGGAAACTGAGGTCGAACGTAAGAATCTTCGGGTTCAGCTTCAGATCCGCGGGTGTGGTAAGAATCCCGCGGTCGCGGAATATCGGATTTTTCGGAATCCGAATTTTCCTCGCCTCCGCGATCGCGGCCATTGCTCACCGCGGGCGCGGTGCCTTCGACCAGAATATCCTTGCTCTCAGTTGAGGTTCCGCGATCGCGGCAATTGTTCTCCGCGGGCGCGGAGGCGTTCTCCAGAATTTCGAATTTTTCAGTTCGTGGATCTTCATTCACCCCTCACGTCTCTATTCAGCTCTCTTCCACTTCTTAATGTAATTGCACTCACATTCTCTCTAGGGTTAATGGTCTGAGATGGCAATTTTCCCGAGTCCTTAGCTTCTAGCCGGTTCAGAGTGGTTGCAATCTGACTTAACTGAATTTCCAAACTCTTCATCGCAACCTTAGTCTCTTGATTTTCCTTCATAAGCTGATTGATGATGGCTGGATTTTCCTGAGGAGCTTGAGGCCTTGGCACATAATTAGGCCTGGGAACATAGTTGGGTTGACCTCCCTGTGGTGGAAAAGGTTGTTGAGGTTGTTGATTCCACCTAAAGTTAGGATGGTTTGCCCACCCCGGGTTGAAGGTATTCGAATATGGGTCATTCCGAGGCCTTTGTTCATAGTTCCCAATTGCATTCACATCAGCTGTTGGCTCTTGCATAATAGGGCATGCATCAGTAGGATGGCTAATTTCACCACATATTCCACAAGCCCTTGAACTTGAAGATCCATTGCCCGCCAGCAGTTGCTTCATCATAGCTTTCAACTCCCTTACTTCAGCATTCAGGGAGTCATTAATAGAATGGACAGACCTACTGTTGGATCTCTTTCTCTGATTTCTGCATTGCTCTGCTAGAGTCTCCAACTTCTTAAATGCCTGCCTAGGAGTGAGATTCTCATAAGAACCTCCACAAGACGCATTCATCAGGCGCCTATCAGCATCACAGAGACCTTCAATAATATAGCAAATCAGGTCTTTATCAGAATAGCCATGGTAGGGACAACTGGATATGAGTCTCTTGTAACGCTCATAGTAGTCATATAGAGTCTCATCATCTCCCTGCTCCATACTGTTGAGCTGCTTTTTGATAGACGTTTGCTTGGCAGCAGGGAAATATTTCTCCAGAAAAGCACCCTTCATCTGAGCCCAAGTAGTAATCGTTTCAGGTGCTAAGTATAGATACCACTCCTTAGCTGCATCAGCCAAGGAAAATTGGAAAGCCCTCAACATAAGCTGATCTTCAGTCACATCAGCTGGCTTCATTCCCAGGCAGACAGAATGGAACTCTGCAAGGTGTTTATTTGGATCTTCCCCACTCAGCCCATGGAACTTAGGCAAATAATGGAGAAGTCCAGATTTAAGCTCAAACTTCACTCCTTCTCCCAGGGCGGGAAACTGAAGACCAAGCTGTTGCTGCTCTATATTAGGCGCAGTCAGTTGCCTAATAGTGCGATCTTCCATGGTTACTAGCTGCTCTTCAACCTCTGAATCAGATGAAGAAGAAGAAGATGAAACTGGATCAAACTGTATGCCTAGCACTTGAGCATGAACTTGATGTCTTAACTGTCTCAGAGTCCTGTTAATTTCTGGATCAAACGGAACAACAGGAGAATTATCAGTAGAACGGGTAAGAACCATAAGATAGGTTCTTAGCAATTCGGGGGATCTGGACGAACCGATCCGCGGGCGCGGAAAAAATCCGAGAGCGCGGTTTCGTCAGAAACGCCGATTAAACAGAAAATTAAAAACCGATTCCCCGGCAACGGCGCCAAAATTTGACTCGGCTAAAGTCGTTGTTGCCAAGATAAAAAATAAATAACCCTAAACTACTAACTAGTATAACAAGTAAGCAAGGGGTTGAACCCAAGGGAATCGGATTTCTGAATCAATCAGCAAGTAACAAGACAGGGGTTTTGGAAGTTTCAGGCAAACAAACACACAAGCAAATAATATTTGGGATTAAATCAATGGAAGGAAAGCAGAGTTTATTCAACCAATTCCACCTTTTTAATCATTCGATCATCAATTCATCCACTTTTCTATTAATTTCCAAGTTAATTCCAATCCTTATAAAAGATTTCCGCTTGTCCACGGTCCAAGCGAAAGGATGATATGAACAAGAACGCTTAATTCAAATCATGCAAAATATTAAGGATAGAAGGATATTAAATCATGCAACCAAGCTACGAGTCTCATGCATAAAATAACAATCAAACACTCTTTCTCAATTCTAGTCTACGGTCCTAGAAAAGAGTTGTTTCAAGGATAAATAAGATTGCACAGAGAACAATCAAACCTAATCCAAACAGTAGATCTAAGTCAATCAAACAAGTTGATCAGGCTTATCAAATCAAACATAGATCATATAAATAAAAACAAGAGTTTTGATATTAACCAAGGGATAGAAAAGTTACCAGAATCTCACGAATTACATAAAAAGGCTTCCTTGATCAAACAAACTCCAAAGGAAAATTAGTTCTCCATAAGAGAGAAAATACTAAAATCTGGAATAATTGAAAACTAGATCTAAGAGAATTAATAAAACAAGGCTGAAAAACTAGGTTAAGTAGTCTCGAACAACTCGTACGAAAATAAAATAATATTGGAAATAAATAAAGATAGATAGATAGAAAGATCAGTCGCCACTTCGGATTTTTGCTGACGTGGACTTCCGCGGGCGCGGTGAACACTCTCCGCGATCGCGGACCTGATCGTGACAGAATTCCAAGGGTGTTTTCGGAAGATGTTTTGACCACCTTAGAGTGGGAATTTCGACCCGGAGTAAAAATATGAATTGTAGCTCTTCGAGTTAGCTTTCCAATGATACCAAATTCAGCTTCATCCGATCACCGTAGCTCCCGGAACAAGCGTTACAAGAAAGTGGTGTCGAAACAACTCCAAATCAACACTGGTCTTCAAAACTCTTGCAATTCTTCAAATCGTGTCTTCGGTCTTCATATGACAATTATGCTCAAAACTAACCTAAACACACTCAAATCATACCTAAAATACAAGAGTTAACCTATACTAAACCAGAGCGTATCATAAGTCTATAATATTTCCATTGTGATCTCTTAATGTTGCTCCTCCGGAAGCTTCTCCCTTTCCTAGTTTTGATCCATCAAAGTTGCATTTTGTTATATCCCATGATGGTTTTTTCCATTTTTGATTGTGTTTCTTTTTGTTTCTCCTTGTTCTGCCGTTTATAACCATATTTTCTTCATCTTCATTCCATAATTTTGATCTTTCCCATTGATCTCGTTGACTCTTAATGTACTGGTGTAAGTCTTTGATGTAGTCATTTGGTGTTTGTTGAAATACTAATTTATTTCTTTGGTGCCAAATACACCACCAAGAAATCGCAAGATCAACAAACTCTGTTTTGCCTAACCTATTAAACATGTCATCTAGTATTTTTTTTTGGTGTTTTATTTTGTGGGTCATAGTTACATAGTGTTTGTTCTATGATCGGGTTTACCTTTCTGACTGTTTTTAGTGTATGCAGGCATATAGTGAGCAAATGAGAAGTATCTTCTATTGTGTTGAAGCACATTATGCATCCTCTTGGGTTGCAACACCTTTTTCCTTTAGTCTTTCTTTAGTTGGTAGACCATTATTACTGATTTTCCATAGGAAGTTTTTGACTTTTGGAAGTATATCTAATTTCCAAATCCAACTTGTCTCACTTGGTTCTCGATTTGTCATTTGAGAGACTAGAGCCATGGTTGAGTGTTTTGAGAACCATCCATTTTTGCTTGGTGCCCAATAGAGTCGATCTATGATGTTATTGTCTGGCATTGGTATTTCCTTGATTGTATCAACTTGTTGTGATGGCAGGACTTGTTCTAGTTCAGTGAGATTCCACTGTCGATTTTCTATGATGAATTCTGATACTTTCATTTCGTTTCTAATGGTAGACGGGTCTTGTGCATAGTTCTTTAAAGGTTGTTCCATTGCCCAATTGTCCTCCCAGAATTTAATTGAGTTTCCATCACCCACCTGCCATATGAGACCTTTTTCAAATTCCATTTTAAGACTAAGGAGCTTTCTCCATTGCCATGAAGTATTTGACTTGATTTTGTAGGAGAAGAAGGTATCATTTCTTAGATATTTCTCTTTTATGACTTTAACCCATATATTTTCTTGTTCTGCTAGTATTTTCCAAAGGAGTTTCATTTGTATGGCTTTGTTCATATGCTCTGTTTTCCTTATGATAAGTCCTCCATGTGTTTTTGGTTTACATATTTTATCCCACCCGATGAGTGGCTTATAATACTGATCTTTGTTCCAGAAGAATGTTCTATGTATTCTATCTAGGTCATCATGGATTTTTTTTGGCAACATGAAGCTTTGCATAATATAATTTGGCTTCATGGCTAGGTTCGATCTAATTAATGTTGCTCGACCTTCCTGAGAAAGAGCATTCTCCTTCCATTTTGATAGTTGGTTGTTTGCTTTTTCCACTGACTCTTTAAATGTGTCACGATTTACTTTACCATTAATGATTGGGCATCCCAAATACTTCTCCAAATTGGTCATAGTTGAGATCCCCAGAGCTTGTTGAATTTGTTGTTTTTGTTGATTGTTCATATTTTTGATGGTTGGAAAGCTATTTGTGATAGTTCACCTTTTGTCCTGAAACTGCTGCATATTCTTCAATTATTTTTTTTACTTTGGTGCAAGCACCTTGCGTTGCTTTCAAGAAAATGATGATATCATCCACAAATGCTAAAAATGGGATTCTTGTCCCTCCCCGTTCAATTGGGAATCCTACCGAGTATCTATTTTCTTCACTTTCTCTTTGAAGCCTTCTTGCAAGAATTTCTATGCCTATCACAAACAAAAAGGGTGAGAGCGGATCACCTTGTCTAAGGCCCCGTTCATGTAAAAAAGATCTGTAGATCCATTGTTTACCAACACTGAGTGGGATACTGTACAAACACACTCTCTAACCCACCCTATGAATCTGTTGCTAAATCCAAAATTTCTTAGTATTTGGAAAAGGAAATTCCGGTCGAGTCTATCATATGCTTTTTCCATATCTAGTTTTACTGCCACCCAACCATCTTTTGCCTTGCTTCCTCTAAAGGAGTGAAATATTTCATGTGCTATTAAAATATTATCTTGGATAACTCTGTTACTTACAAAGGATCCTTGAAGCGGATGAATTATTTTGCTTATTACTTTTTTTAATCTTTCCGTTATGATTTTTGATATAACTTTGTAAATTGTAGAACATAGACTAATTGTTCGGCAATGATTTGTCGATGATGGATTATCTATTTTCAGAATTAGTGAAATAAAGGTGTGGTTGATTTGCTTTAGTATTTTTCCATCGTGGAAGAAACTTTTTACTGCCTTTATGACTGAAGGTCCTACAATGTCCCAATACTTTTTATAAAATTTTGCCGTCATCCCATCGAGCCCAGGAGATTTGTTTGAGCCAATTTGCATTATGGCTGATTTAACCTCCTCATTTGTTACTGCTTTCTTTAGGTAATCATTATCTTTCGGAGTGATTTCATTTGCTATTAGATTAAGGTACTCACCTGTTAGAGTTTGGTTTGTGGTTTCTTTTGCATATCTTAGTTTAAAATCCTTTCTTATTTCTTCACTTATACTTTCTATTCCAACTATTTGAGTACCATCACTTGTGTGAATTTCTTTAATCGTTTTCCTGTTTCTTCTACCACTCGCTATTTTATGAAAGTATCCTGAGTTTGTGTCTGATAGTTTAATATGCTTTGTTTTAGCTCTTTGCTTCCAATATGTTTTATGGAAAATTCAAGATACTTTCCTTTTGTTTGATGATTCTGATTTGCTTTTGTATTATACTTGGTTGTGGTGATATAAGGATTTGTTCTTGTAGTTCAACAAGTTTGCTATCAATTTCTTTAAGTTGTTGGAAGGTGTTTCCTAGTGTTTTCCTATTCCAATTCTTCGCATTTGTTTTAAATAGTTGAGTTTTTTTAACTAGTTGAAACATATTTGATCCTTGAACATTTAGTCGCCACACTTATTTTACTACATTTCTGAAGTCTTTACAGTGCATCCAAGCCCGTTCAAGTTTAAATGGGGCTCCCTTCATGGTTGTGTCGTTGCTTAGTTCTACAGAAATTTTACAGTGGTCAGATGAAGTAAATGCATAATTGGTTGTATGAATATTAGGGTACCATTGGATAATATTGTTGCATACTAGTACTCTGTTTAGCTTTTCATATATGTTATTTTCCTCAGTTCTATTTTTTCTCCAGGTGAATTTGTTTCCGCTGATAGGGATATCGATTAGTTCGCAGCCATTCTTGAATTTATGGAGTCTTTCGAACCTATGAGGTTCCGGGGGGAGGGGGGTTCCTCCCTGTTTCTCACTTGAGTCTTGGATCTCATTAAGATCTCCCATAAGGATAGTCGGAAGGTTTATTGATCTAATATCACTAGTTATTTTTTGCCAAAATTCCTCTTTAGCATCAGCATTTGGCAGCGCGTATGCGAAACAAAGAGCAATGGATTGTTTTGTTTGTAATAGTATTATGTATCTCGGATTCTGAATAAGAAGCGTGATTACTTCATTTGTTAGTTTATGTTCTTTCCATAGTACTTCAATTCCACCTGCTCTTCCATTAGCGGGTGACCAGACAAAGTTGTCAAACCCCGCTCTTCTCCAAACTTGATCACTTGGGGCTTTATCTGTTTTTGTTTCGATTATTGCCATTATTTGAATTCGGTTTATTTTATAGAAGGAATCAACTTCCGGGCAGAACGATTTCCGACCTATTCCTCTACAGTTCCATGATCGTATCTTCATCATTACCAATGTTGTTTCTCCTGTTCCTGTTCTTATGTTCTTTTTTCATCTTCAATTCCCTGTATGTTTCATTTTGTTTAAACCGTAACCAGTTTTGATAACAATTATCTGAGTAAGTTTTCCTAGTGGTGAGCTTCTGTGTTCCTAAATTATGGTAAGAACTTTCTTTGTACATCGCTTCAGTGCTTGTATAAGCTCGATTGGACCACTCCCTTTTATTTTGAGTTTGATTCCAAATTTTCGCTATATTCTGACTATTCCAAGTTGACTTCCTATAGTTCTGATTGTAGAGATACAACCCCCCATAAATTACATTTACTGTAAGATCACTATAGACATTGAGTCTAACCTACTTATTCTTACAATTATCCTTAACAATGGTTTTGTGCATATCCCTATTTATAAAGTCCTTTTTACAAATATGATTATTCAGTCTTTGCTGAGTTTCTTGTTTAATACATCTATTTACAACATCCACATCATAAAGTGTAGCCTCATTCTCTATGTTGCGACCATCTCATCTTAAACATGAGCTTCCATCTTTGTGCATGTAATCCCTTCTTCTTTATACAATTTTCTTCATTTTTGTTCCCTTCTCCTCTAGTTTTGCATGATCTGGTCCATTTCGTATCTGGTACTGGTTCACTTCTCTTGAGGATTATGTTCTTCAGGTTGTACTTGTTTCCATCAACAATATTACACTCCTCACAGATCTTAGTACAATAGACTATAGTATTATTGATCAACAAGGTAAGTTGCTTAAGATATATAGTACTTAACCAAGTATGAGTAAGATAACTAATTTCATGCTTATTGATTTTGCAATTATACACCTTCCTCTCTTTTATAATTTGGTAATCATCAGTTCTGTTTTCAATTGTGATGTTCTTGCTCAAATAACAGGATTCTATATACTTTTGATTCTCACCATTCGCTGGTTGCTTGGCAACAACCAGCGAGTGATATTTAGCAAAGGCACTTAGTTGTAGTTTCAGCATCTCAAAGTCATCAACCTTATACCAGAATATCAGATTAGTACTCCACCAGGGCAAAGCAATCAGTCTACAGATTTCATAATACAGGTCTAAATTATCCAAAATTTTCGAGATCCAATCATTCACATAAGGCATACACATATTTCTAGCATTATTCTATTTGGTCAAGGGATTACTTTTAAGGTAATGAACAGGGGCAAGTTTTTTAAGGAGAGCTGCCATGTCAAAGCAAGCTTTCCTGCTGTCTTCAACTTTCAAGATCCCCAAAGGGATAACTTGACAAGAGTTCTTATTAGCACTACTACATATGGTCTCCTCAACCGTAGTAGGTTGTTGGTCTAATTGATTATGGTTTCTCAGGTTTTCACTTTGATCAAAGGGTGACTTCTCGTCATTACAAAGAGCATTCTTCATAGAATAATTCTTAGAGTGGGCAATCAATTCCCATGCAATGTTCTTCAGAAAGGGAGATTTTAAAAGGATCATGATCTTATTTGCGAAGAAGGACAGTGAACATAACTTTCTTAAAGGTAGAGTATGAACATGGTCCAACTCAAACTGTTCTTTACAAAAATTAGCATTAGAGCAGATAATCTTCTTAAAGGTTTTTTTTTGTTATTCTTCACCTTCTTATTTTGTTTCTTCATTAGATTTTCAAGAAAAACAACATTCAATAAGAAGGAAAGGTATTTTTCCGAGACAGTAGAAATGAGCCAGCCACCATTATGCTTGAAACTAGAGGTCACCTTATCTACATTTCTACTCCTTATACCAATAATTATCATTTGCAAGAGGCTACTTTCAGTATTTATGATAATTCTAAGATATTCATTATTTTTGGTGCTAGTAATACCCAAGCAAGTTGTAACACATAGGGAAATCAAGAGATTTGTAAATTTCCAAATAAATTCAGCACATTCCATACTCAGCAGATAATACAAACTGAAATTTGCATAAATTAAGGGCACTACATAGCCAGAATCGTTATTCATGACCTCAAAAAGTTTTCTAGAGGAAAAGCATGAGCAAACCATCTTCAAAATTATTTATACCAGCTTTTTCATTCACCAAATCAAGCATAGGCCAAAACAATAGTTTATATAGTTTATTTTGTTTCCTCATTACAAGAGGTTTGATACGCTCTAGATTAGTATGGTTATCTCTTGTATTTTAGGTATGATTTGAGTGTGTTTAGGTTAGTGTTGAGCATAATTGTAATGTGAAGACCGAAGACACGATTTGAAGAATTGCAAGAGTTTTGAAGACAAGTGTTGATTTGGAGTTGTTTTGACACCACTTTCTTGTGACGCATTGTTCGGGAGCTACGATGATCGGATGAAGCTGAAATTGGTATCATTGGAAAGCTAACTCGAAGAGATACAATTCATGTTTTTACTGTGAGTTCAAATTCCAACTCTAAGTGGGACAAAACCACCTCCGAAGGTAACAGCAGAAAGCTGTCAAAAGAAGACCCGCGAGCACGGAATCCTACCGAGACCACGGTGAGTTCCATTTCCGCGAAGCTGTGTAGCCGTCGTTGCCGCACTCGCGGAATCCTACCGCGCTCGCGGTGTCTGGTGTTCCGCGCCGCCATCGTTTTTCCCTTATTTTATATTTTTTATATTTTTATTATTAGTTTTTATTCGGTTGTTTTAGTCTTTATAAGACCTAGTTCGTGAGAACTTTGAGAGAGCCTCCTTTTAGTTTTTAACCTAGAGCTTATTGAGTTTTGTATTTCATTGATGGAGACTTAAACCTTGGATTTTATTCATCAGTGAAGCATTGATTTATGATTTTGCAAGGTTTTCGGTATGGATTTCTTTTCCCTTGATTAATATCTTTTCTCTTTGTGCTTAATTTCATGATTATCAATTGATTTCACTTGGTGCGCAACTTGTTGAATTTGATTGATATTCTACAGTTTGATAGGTTTGAATCATTGTCTATGTGATCTTACTTGATCTATGAAACAACTTAATTTCTAGGACCGTGGACTAGGAATTGAGAAAGAGATTTGATTGTTTGTTCTTGCAATTGACTCGTAGCTTGATTGCTTGAATCAATATCTTGTATATCCTTGTTCTCTATGCTAATTCTAAGTTAAGCGTCCTTGCCTAGGATTAAAGAATTACTTGGACCGTGGACTTGCGATTGTTAATGATCAGGATAGGAATTAATTTTGGGTGTGAATGAAATCAAAGGAAAAAACCAATGATCTAATGACTTTATCAGTGTGAATCTGCTGGATAAACTTGTTTGCTTCTCTTAATTTGAATACTTGTTTTGTTTATTAGTTTTTTTAGATAGTTTAGATAGATCAAACTATTTCCAAAACCCCTTTTTCCCTTAAGTTGATAAAAATATTGAAACTAGAAGCCTCAGTTCTCTTGGGTTCGACCCCTTACTTGCATGCTATACTTAGTCTGTAATTTTAGGTAATTTACTTTTGATCTCGGATTAACGACTTTAGCCGGGTCAAGGTTTAAAGCACATTATCCAGAACATAGAAAGGAGATCAAAATGCACTAAAAATAGATAATCTAAACCTCTTACAATCATAGAAATATGAGGACTTAGTCTTTGCATTTTATGATTGACTATTGGACTATTTTCTTTATCAGGTTTCCTCATATTAGCCATTTCTGCACATAAAAGGTAATCATCCCTGGTATTTGGTTCATGATCAATACAATTATCTTGTAGCATTATACAAGTATGCTCATAATTTTTCTTCATCACACCTGACATCTTATCAAGGAAGGTCGACATATCAATCTTCCTTTTGGCTTTTCCTTTCTTGGACCCCAATGATCCTGCCTCAACAGGCTTGTTCTATATGCCAACCTTTAAGGTCTCATCGACCATGGTGGGATTTGGATCATGATGGAAATGAGCAGGCTCATTTCCATCTTGTTCTGTAGAAATATAAGGTTCAGCATCTAAGTTCTTTATGAGAGATTTTATGTTGTTCTTGGTATTGTCATCTTGTTTCCCCATTGTTGCAAACACCAACCCCCAGACCCAAATTAAGTTAGTATAATTCTCAGAGCGGTAAGAACGTGTGAGGGTAGAGAACCCCCAACCCCTCCTTGTATTGATATCCAATTTATAGCACAAATCCAATTCATAACACATCACTGTCACAATATAGATTCTAGGCTTAGGCAAAGAGAAATACAACCTGGATTGCAGCCTTGTCCTTAGAGTCGCTATCAATCTCCATTTATCGAGAGAGCGCCTCACCGAGAGCCACTCTTTTCCGCCCCAACATCCAGCGGTGACCAGTCCCTCACCGGAGAGTAACCACACCAACCCTAGCCGCCAATTCGCCCGCCGATCAAAGAGAGATAGCCTCCTTCTCAGCCCTCGCCGCCAGCAAGGAATAAAGGGGAGCAGGACCAATAAGAAAGCAGCCCAGAAATCCCCATCGCACAATCGTTGTGACGAAAATGACACCGCGTTTCTATTAATAGTCGCACGAGGATCCCTATTGAATAGCCCTTTTCGCAGCCCGCGCCTCTAAAAAGCACTCGTTGGGCGAAAAACCAGCGCACGTCTAGTCTTGCCGCCTTCATCAATCATTGCAAAGTACATATCGGATCTCTTACGTCGGGGACAACTCGCGTAAATTCGGGGTGTAATTCATACAATTGGTTTATTGTGCAGTCGAAAAACATCATTGTGACAGATTTGGATCAGTAGCAGTAGAGGAAGAATTGCAATTTGGATCAAATATTTGATTTTTTGGTTTTCAATTTGGGCAGAATGAAATTGATTTGGGGCTAGGGTTGGGGAGAAGGGGGACGAGAGCGTTCGGATCTCCATCGTTTTGTTTTTTAAGAGCCCTTTAAATAGGCAAGGAAGTGGTGGATGGAGAATCATGCTAATCATGATACATATCTCCTCTTAGTGTGAGTTGAAGAAGTGAATTTTTAAATTCATAAAAAGTGGAGTGTGAGGGAGATAATCTCTGCATAAAATCCTTCTCAATCTCCCCCTTTAATACCCACACCAATTTTACAAAAGGATCAAAATTCGGTTTTTTGGCAAAAACCACTAGAAAGAATGGATTTAAATACAATTGGTTGTCTTAATATATTAGAGAAAAGTAGTAAAAATGGTAGAGGAGTGGGGGAAGGGTGAGAGGTCATGGGTTCAATCAATTCCCACCCTTGTGTCTCTTTTTTTTTATAAAAACCCCTTTTAATGAATTATGGGATTTTTAGATGGGCTAGGCTAAGGCCCATTGCCTTCCTTTTAGGAAAGAATTGTTGGAAGACCTTGAGAAAAGAATTTTCGTTAGGATATGAATTTATTAAATTCCGTCTTTAATAAATTCATCTACTCGAATAAATATTTTATGAGAATATTATAATTTCTTTCATTTTAGAAATACAGTTTGAATGAAAGAAATTTTTATGAGATTATTTTATTTAATAAAATAAGCAAATATTAAGAAATGAAATTTATTCATTTAACGGAAATTGTGGCTATTACACATCTGACTTGATGCAAGACCTTCTAACAGGTCACACGATCCTAGTCTCACCTAAGGCCCTATTTTCGAGTCAGGTTCCATCACTACCATGGAATGTGTGCTATCCCCTTGATATTTTTGTTGATTTCTAAGACTTTTAAGGATATAGGAGTAATTGGAACTAATTATTCGACTCCAAATGCTATAATGTATGCAAATATGTTCACTATAGCAACTCATGGGTTGGGAGTCTTGCCCAAGTATTGCATATTAATGTGTGTCGTAGCCTTTTTTGCAACGTTCACCATTAATCTAGTAAGGAAATTGGGCAAGAAGTATAACAAGAGATGGGCTGATTTTATATCACTTCTCGCGACCATGACTATTCCCTTGTAGGCTTTTACATAGGTGAATACTTTACATTAACTATGTGTCTAGGGGGTGGTATTGTGTGTATGGAAGTAGAAACATTGATTATTGCAAAACATTATTTAATACAATGAGTGAATGACATTGTTAGTCTACGTTATTAATTGTTAAGTGTAAATATCATAGATAAATGTTTAGATTATTATTTTAGTTTTTATATTCCCTTCGGCATTCCCTCCGGTATTCTGCTTTTTTTTTCAAAAATTTGTCTATTTGTAATGTGTTGAACATAAAAAAAAATATTAAAAAAATAAAGATGTTTGTTATTCCATCTGTTATATACTTTTAAAAAATATACACTAATCATCCATGTAATTAAATGCATTATCATTGAATGAATTTTAGGGATAAATTAAGCTTGTTATGAAAATCGGCATTAATCGCCACAATACGGGGAGACTTCATCAAGTACATAACAATTATATATAAGAATACTATAATATGACGTAAGGACGTTCACTATTTGTCAATATAGAGTATGGACAGATCATTATTAAAAAATACTATAATAGTATGATGTAAGTACTAAGCAAGCGCACTACTGCACTAGTACTTAATATAGTAAATTTGACCTAATTAAGTAGCTAGCATTGGTCCAAAACTGAACCAAGGCCGATTTTCTAAAGAAAATTGGATCGAAATTTATCGGTCCTGATCCGATTTGATTTTGAAATCGACGGTGCAAAGGTAATGGACCACGGGCAGAGGGGTTAGAAGTTGGAACTACCATGTTATCTAAAAAAAGGTATCATATGTGTTAAATTTTGAAGTTATATTAATTAAGTACATAACAATTACACTATTAATTACCTCAGAAGCGGCTTGGCGGAGGAGAAGAAGAAAGCCACCATAGCAAGTACCACCATGATACGTGATTGTCTCGGATTACTCATTAGAAACCTCGTATTTGACCACATAGGATCCCGATCTTGCCTTGTAACGATTATTCCAACCTGAATTTGCAACCAATGTGAGAACACGTAGCACACAAGTAATAAAACTGATTCGAATGAATGAAGTAGAAGGACCGATCGGATTGATAGAATAAATCAACTTTGATAGTTCAAACGGATTGGCTCTAACGCTAAATCCGATTGATTAACTAGTTTGATATTTAACAATCACAACTAGAACGATCTAATTGATTAAACTATAAACCAATTTCGAACAAGAAGAGAAGACATCTCGAGATGATGACGGTGATGGTCGAACGCAATTGCAAGCACACACAAGTCGTCATTTTTGGAGCCCAAGAGATAGATTAAACCAATTTGGGTGTAATCTCTCTCAAGCTGATTTTTATTAATGAAACTGAAAAGTATTTATAGTGGAATACAAAGCAAACCTTGGAGAGCAAGCAATTAACCCTTGGTCGGCCCTAGGGAGAGCTTTTGGGCTTATCTTGCTTTCCAAGATATAATAAAATATCTATAAAGCTATCTAGCTAAATCTCCCTTAAATAAAATAAAGCATGGCTGATTTATTTATTTAAGGAAAATATCCTCACAAACATAAAATATCCAAAACAAACTAAAAATATCTCTACCAATCAGGAGAGAGAATATCAACCAACTAACATAAGCCTATTGATTGACTTTCTCTACATTATTAAATAAGAAACACGCCTATATTAAATATAATAGAGATATTTTCTCTACTTAGAATGGTCAAGTCAAAGGGTTGACTTTGACCCATATACCAATTTATCTCACCCGGTCACTTACTAAATTCAGCCCTAAAGTGAGACAAATTAATACATGTTTCTAAATAAAGAAATAGTGAATTTTCGGCCCTTATACAATTAATCCATATCGAACCAAGATTGTTGTTGTGCCTTGAGTAATCTTCTTAGCTCGACTCCTTGTGATAGGTCCGTCATAAGGCACTCGAATCAACTCATCGACGTCGGTTGGAGACATGGCAGGCTTCACTGCATCATTCTCCTCCACTTGAGCTCGAATCGTCTCTAATTCGACGTCGGAATCAAAATATGGCACATAAAGACATAGATCAGCCACATTAAACGTTGGATGGACATTATACTCACCAGGCAAGTCGACATGGTAAGCATTAGGGTCGATTCTCTTGAGAATTCTGAATGGTCCATCTCCTCGCTGATCTAGCTTATTCTTCCTTTGGTTTGGAAACCTCTCCTTCCTAAAATGCACCCAAACAAGATCACCTTCTTCAAAGATAACCTGTTTTCGACCCTTAACAGCATGGGCCTTATACATCATGGATTTCCTCTCCAAGTGCATCTTAGTTCTCTCATGTAGCTTCTTCACAAACTCAACCCTCTTGTCAGCTTCAAAGCTCTCTTTTCCTTTGTATGGCTGAGGCGTCAAGTCCATTGGAGTCCTCGGATTCAGCCCATAAACAACCCCAAAAGGGGTCATTTTTGTAGCTGAATGGATTGACCTGTTATAAGCAAACTCCACAAAAGGCAAAACATCTTCCCAACGTTTGAGGTTAGCTTTAAGCATAGTTCTAAGTAAAACCCCTAATGTTCTATTAGTAACTTCAGTTTGTCCATCAGTTTGTGGGTGAGATGAGATAGAAAACAACAATTTAGTTCCCAACTTAGACCATAGACTTTTCCAAAAATAACTCAAAAACTTAGCATCACGATCTGAAACAATAGAACAAGGAATGCCATGCAATCTAACAACTTCTCTAAAGAACTAATCAGCAATATGCACAGCATCATCAGTCGTGTGACATGGAATAAAGTGAGCCATCTTGGAAAAACGACCTACTACTACAAAGATAGAATCTCTACCTTTCCTAGTTCTAGGCAATCCAACAATGAAGTCCATAGAAATGTCCTCCCAAGGTGAACTAGGAATAGGTAAGGGCTGGTACAAGCCATGAGGGTTAAGTCTAGACTTAGTTTTAGCACAAACAACACAACTCTTGACAAATCTAAGCACATAATTACTCATCTTAGGCCAATAGTAGTGTTCTTTTAATCCTTCTAAAGTCTTTTCTAGACCCCTATGTCCTCTTGATTCATGAGCCTCTTTAGTTAGAAGCCTACGTATACTAGATGAAGGTATGCATAACTTTCCAGCTTTAAACAAGTAACCATCATCAATAAAGTAGGAATCTATTTCTCCCCTAGACATGCAATTCTTATAAATTTCAGCAAAGTGAGGATCACTAGCATACAATTCCTTAATCATTGCAAATCCAAAGATCTTAACATCACATTGGTTCAAGAGAACATACCTGCGAGAAAGGGCGTCAGCTACCACATTCTCTTTGCCTTTCTTATGCTTTACAACATAAGGAAAGGTCTCCATAAATTCAACCCATCTTGCATGTCGCCTGCTGAGTCTGGATTGGCCTTTCAAATACTTCAAGGCCTCATGATCAGAATGGATTACAAACTCCTTAGGCCACAAATAATGAGACCAAGTCTTCAAAACCTTAATTAAAGCATACAATTCTTTATCATAAATAGGGTAATTCAACTCAGCCACACTAAGCTTTTCACTAAAGTAAGCTATGGGTTTCTTGTCTTGCAAGAGCACGCCTCCTATGCCATGGCCAGATGCGTCCACTTCAATCTCAAAAGCTATGGAGAAGTCAGGGAGTTGGAGCACCGGGGCGTTGCATAACCTGTCCTTCAAAGTGTTGAAGGTGTTCTCTTGTTGCTCTCTCCATTTGAATGATGTATCCTTCTTTGTAAGCTCATGGAGAGGGGCTGCAATTGTGCTGAAATCACGCACAAATTTCCTATAGAAGCCAGCCAAGCCGAGAAAAGAGTGCACCATGGTTGGTGTAGTCGGTTGTGGCCACTCCTTGATTGCTTTGATTTTGTCTTCATCTACCTTCAATCCACCTTTAGACACAACAAAACCAAGAAAAATGGTAGACTCCGAGCAAAAAGAACACTTTTCAAATTAACATAAAGCTTTTCTAACCTCAAAGTGTCCAAAACAGCCCTAAGATTATCTACATGTTCATGCAAGGTTTTGCTATAGACTAAGATATCATCAAAGTAGACTACAACAAATTTACCTAAGTATCTTCTTAAAACATGGTTCATAAGCCTCATGAAAGTACCAGGTGCATTAGATAATCCAAAAGGCATTACTAACCATTCATATAAACCATACTTAGTCTTAAAAGCAGTTTTCCATTCATCCCCTTCCCTCATCCTAATTTGATGGTACCCACTTCTTAAATCAATTTTTGAAAAGAAATTAGCACCATGCAACTCATCAAGCATATCATCTAATCTAGGAATGGGATGACGGTACTTAACTGTTATTTGGTTGATCGCCCTGCAATCAATACACATTCTCCAAGTGCCATCCTTCTTTGGCACCAATATCACTAGAACCGCGCATGGACTGAGAGATTCACGCACATAGCCTTTGTCCATGAGGTCTTGCACTTGTCTTTGAAGATCCTTGGTTTCCTTTGGACTCGCTCTATATGCTGCACGGTTTGGTAAAGAAGCGTCGGGCACCAAATCGATTTGATGCTCAATGCCTCTAATTGGTGGAAGGCCTTGTGGCAACTCCTCAGGCATCACATCTTCAAATTCCTGTAATAGATCCTGAATACACTTTGGAATATGTGAAATATCTTGACTAATAATAAGTATCTCTTTCCTCATAAGAAGTAAGCAAAAAGAAGTAGGGAAAGAAACACTAGACTTTGCAATTAGATAGCGCTTTTCTACACTGCCTTTTAAGCTATTTTTGGCTCTTTCTGTAGGCGTTCTTTTCCCATATTTGTAGCTCTCTGAGTCTTTGAATTGCTCCCAAAATTTGAGCCAAAACGCTTGAGTGGATTGGGAGATAGCCCCGTTTTCGTCTCAGCTGCACTGCCGGAAGTATTGCTCGGCACTTTGGACGAATTAGAGCACTTCTCTCAGCGTTTTTTGTCCCAAACAGTAGCTCCACCTGTGTTTGATGTTGTCCTAAAATTTGAGCCAGAACGCTCGGGTGGAGACTGGGAAACGCCGCTGGAGTGTTGGGCTGCGTCGGCCGCCGAGCGTTGCGACGCCTTCTTGGCCGCGGATTCGGCCTCCTCCTTTTCTTCCTTGGCACGCCTAAGTGCCCTAGCTTGGTCTCGTCATACCTGGTCCTGTAAAACTTGTTGGGGCGACAATGGTAGAAGAGAAACTCTCCTCCCGTCATAGTTAAACGAATAGGTATTAAGCCTGCCATCATATATAACTCTCCTATCGAATAACCATGGTCTACCTAACAAGATATGAGTGCATTCCATGTTTACCACATCACACATGATATCATCAACATAATTGCCTATGGAAACACGGACTAAACACTGATGAGTAACTAAGTTAGGACCATCTGAATCATTAATACCATTTAGACCATAACTAGTAGCCCTAGGTTGAGTTTTCAATTGCAAGTGATCAACTACCTTAGCATTAATAATGTTACATCAGCTACCACTATCAATTATCATGCATAACACTTGATTCTTCACAGTACACCTAGTATGAAAAATATTTTCCCTTTGATCTAGCCTAGGTGTTTCTTGTAAAGTAAGAGTACGCATGGTTACCAAGGTTAAAGGTTGTTCGGTGCAATCCGGTTCAATGGACTCCACATCCTCTTCTTTTTGTCCATTGCTCTCCTCCTCCACTTGATTTGGAGGTATTTCTTCATCACTCACATATCCTCCATTGGTGGTGAGGAGCACTTGTTTCTGATTTGGACAATCCTTAGTAAAATGACCTCTTCCTTGACATTTATAGCACACTATGTCACGTGCTCTTGACTGGTTTGGAGGTGCATTTGTTGGACGTTTTTGATTTTGAAAACCTGTTGGTTTAGGTTAGCTAAAAGCTCCCTTTTGCTTCATAGAAGGGTTAGAAGAATAAGAATTGGAATTTGAACTAGGATTAGAGACATACCTTTTTGGTGCATTCCAAGATTCCTTCTTCTTCCTTTGTTGTTGCTCATAGATTTGTTGGGCTGAATGTACTAAGGCATTGAGATCCTTGATTTGTTGAATCTCCAATGTGTCTTTGATGCTTTGATTCAGTCCAGCCATGAATTGGGTCCTTAGAGACCGTTGGGAATGATGAATTCCCGCTTTAAAACTCAGATCCTCTAACTCGTTGAAGTACTCGGTTGGAGACTTGGTACCTTGTTTGCATGTGACAACTTTCAGCCTCATGTGCTCGGTATGCTCTTCGGGCACATATTTCTTTCTCATGACAAACTTCAGCTGGCCCCAAGTTTCAATTGGTGGTAAGGCCTTCCTAATTCGATCCTCCTTCATTCGGAACCACCAATTTCTAGCGGTCCCAACAAAGTGGATAACAACAACAGCGACTTTCTCGCATTCTTCATAGCCCATGTGATCTAGAATGAAGTTTGTAGCTTGTTCCCACTCTAGATACTTCTCCGGATTGAGCTCTCCACTGAATGGCTCTATCTTGATCTTAATATCACGCTTACCAATCTGATTGACTTATTGGTTAGCGTTGTTGTTGTTGACTGGCCTTTGTACTCCATAAGCTGGTGGGATATCTTCTACAACCTCAGCTTGGTTATAGAAATCATCAAGGGCAGGATGCCATGGGCGCCTTTCTTCCCCGGGATAGCCATAAGTCACATCATCAAAAGGATTTTTGTATTGTTGTTGATGTTGATGAGTGGGTTGAGGATACCGGTTAGATTGCTGATTATAGAATTTTTGATGAGTAACCGGTGGAGTCCTCGTCCCAATGCCTCTTCCTCTACCTCGGCCTGTCGTGGGGGAGTAGTGAGCCGAGAGATCGTGTTCTTTGTTGTAGCTAGCAAGCACATCATGCTCTTCATCAACTACTTGTTGCTTGCCTTTGTCGCTACCTAAGGCCTGATTTGGGTCACTTGTAAGCTCTATTACAGGGGCACTTTTATGACTTGCTTGAGATGATTCAATCAATGGTGCAAGTTGCTCTTCAATACGCTGCATTCTTGTATTCATAGCTGTATTTGCAAGCTCTACAGCTCGTGCTTGCCCTTCCCTCATGCTCTCACTAATAGACAATCTAATGAAGTCAATTGCCTCCTTAGTAAGATTCAATTCAGCCGGGTTAGGCTCAGATGGGATCACCATTGTTCCTGAAACAAGCAAGAAAGTAGAGAGAGTAGTGTGTTCTAAAGTAAATCACAACAAGCAATACCACACCTTAATCAAGCCAAAACTTGCCTCAAAGCAATCCAATCAACTTAATTCAGTTTTCGGGTTGAATTGAGGGAGTAAATGGGTAGATATAGTGTAGATATGGTATACTAATGATAAATAAAGGAAATATGCAGTTCAAGCAAATAACAAGTATGCAATAAGACAAACAATGCAAATAATCCCTTTATGAGCTTCTAAACACATGCAATCTCTCAATTGACTCTATGCAAGTTAATAAAGCCAAATTTAAGCATGCAAGGATAGAAATATGGTGGGCTAAAGTGACTTTTATTTTGTCATTATTTTTCTACAAAGTGATTTTTACTTAGCTAATTTTCTAGCAAGCAATCACTAGGGGTGAAAGTGGCTTGAAACTAGCTGGGGTAGATCACTTTTCTTTTCTGTTTTTTTTTTTGACTTTATGCACAATCTACTCTTGTGCTAAAATGAACAAAGAAGCAAAGCAATGCAACAATTGAATGCAAAAAGTACTAGGGCAGAAACGAAACTAATCTGATTTTTTTTATCTAAGTGACTTTAAACTACCAATGAAACCAACTAGAAGCCAAATTAACAAAAGAAGAAAAGGGGTAGGTCGAAATTGATAGGATGCAATAGCAAAAATTAGCAAATATCAACAAGCAATATGAATCTCTATTGATCATGCAACATGCAATAAAAACTCATAAAAATTGTAGGAAGACAGTTGCTAATCTATATTGCAACACAACTCAACCAATTCAGCCAATAAACATGCACAAATCCCTTAAAAATCTCCTAGGAGGGTAATTGCTTAGAGGGCAAGTAACAACTAAGGGATTTAGGGTTTGGAGGGTTCTCGGCTGAGATCTAGGGTTTGGGGGGGTTAGGGTTCGGTTTGGATCTAGGGTTTGAAGGGTTAGTGTTTCGGTCTAGGGTTGGCCGTCAATTAGGGTTAGGGTTTGAGAATTGGGGTGGCGATTAGGGTTTAGGGGGGTGCAAATAGGGTAGGGTTGGTGACGGGTGATCGGACCGAGACAGGGGGTGGTGCGGCAGGGTGGTGCGACACCAGTTCGTGGTGGTGGAGGGTGGTTCGAGTAGGTGGTTGGCGGAAATATGTGGTGGTTGATGTTGAAAAATTCAGTCTTTAGTCTCAAAAATTCAATCTTTGGGTAAAGGCGGGATTTTCGGGATCAAAAACTGAATTAAATTAACTAGAAAGCAAATTAAGGAAAGAAACAATTACTTGGCGAGACGCTGGATTATGATACCACTTGATATCTCGTGATATCGCTGGCTCTGAGTACCACTTGATACATGATTGCCTCGGATTACTCCTTAGAAACCTCGTATTTGACCACACAGGATCCTTATCTTGCCTTGTAACGATTATTCCAACCTGAATTTGCAACCAATGTGAGAACACGTAGAATACAAGTCACAAAACTGATTCGAATGAATGAAGTAGAAGGACCGATCGGATTGATAGAATAAATCAACTTTGATAGTTCAAACGGATTGGCTCTAACGCTAAATCCGATTGATTAACTAGTTTGATCTTTAACAATCACAACTAGAACGATCTAATTGATTAAACTATAAACCAGATTCGAACAAGAAGAGAAGAGATCTCGAGATGATGACGGTGATGGTCGAACGCAATTGCAAGCACACACAAGTCGTTATTTTTGGAGCCCAAGAGATAGATTAAGCCAATTTGGGTTTAATCTCTCTCAAGCTGATTTTTATTAATGAAACTGAAAAGTATTTATAGTAGAATACAAAGCAAACCTTGGAGAGCAAGCAATTAATCCTTGGCCGGCCCTAGGGAGAGCTTTTGGGCTTATCTTGCTTTCCAAGATATAATAAAATATCTATAAAGCTATCTAGCTAAATCTCCCTTAAATAAAATAAAGCATGACTGATTTATTTATTTAAGGAAAATATCCTAACAAACATAAAATATCCAAAACAAGCTAAAAATATCTCTACCAATCAGGAGAGAGAATATCAACCAACTAACATAAGCCTGTTCATTGATTTTCTCTACATTATTAAATAAGAAACACGCCTATATTAAATATAATAGAGATATTTTCTCTACATAAAATGGTCAAGTCAAAGGGTTAACTTTGACCCATATACCAATTTATCTCACCCGGTCACTTACTAAATTCAGCCCTAAAGTGAGACAAATTAATACATGTTTCTAAATAAAGAAATAGTGAATTTTCGGCCCTTATACAATTAATCCATAGAATTCGGGCTCAATTGATGTCGAATGCACGAGACCCATTTCTGCTTGGTTGGCTCTTCAAGAACTGCTGCCAATCGAACCAAGATTGTTGTTGTGCCTTGAGCAATCTTCTTAGCTCGACTCCTGGTGATAGGTCCGTCAAAAGGCACTCGAATCAACTCATCGACGTCGGTTGGAGACATGGCAGGCTTCACTGCAACATTCTCCTCCACTTGAGCTCGAATCGTCTCTGATTCGACGTCGGAATCAAAATCTGGAACATAAAGAGATAGATCAGCCACATTAAACGTTGGATGGACATTATACTCACCAGGCAAGTCGTCATGGTAACTATTAGGGTCGATTCTCTTGAGAATGCTGAATGGTCCATCTCCTCGCTGATCTAGCTTATTCTTCCTTTGGTTTGGAAACCTCTCCTTCCTAAAATGCACCCAAACAAGATCACCTTCTTCAAAGATAACCTGTTTTCGACCCTTATCAGCATGGGCCTTATACTTCATGGATTTCCTCTCCAAGTGCATCTTAGTTCTCTCATGTAGCTTCTTCACAAACTCAGCCCTCTTGTCAGCTTCAAAGCTCTCTTTTCCTTTGTATGGCTGAGGCGTGAAGTCCATTGGAGTCCTCGGATTCAGCCCATAAACAACCTCAAAAGGGGTCATTTTTGTAGCTGAATGGATTGACCTGTTACAAGCAAACTCCACAAAAGGCAAAACATCTTCCCAACGTTTGAGGTTAGCTTTAAGAATAGTTCTAAGTAAAACCCCTAACGTTTTATTACGAACTTCAGTTTGCCCATCAGTTTGTGGGTGAGATGAGGTAGAAAACAGCAATTTAGTTCCCAACTTAGACCATAGACTTTTCCAAAAATAACTCAAAAACTTAGCATCACGATCTGAAACAATAGAACAAGGAATGCCATGCAATCTAACAACTTCTCTAAAGAACTAATCAGCAATATGCACAACATCATCAGTCGTGTGACATGGAATAAAGTGAGCCATCTTGGAAAAACGGTCTACTACTACAAAGATAGAATCTCTACCTTTCCTAGTTCTAGGCAATCCAAGAATTAAGTCCATAGAAATGTCCTCCCAAGGTGAACTAGGAATAGGTAAGGGTTGGTACAAGCCATGAGGGTTAAGTCTAGACTTAGTTTAGCACAAACAACACAACTCTTGACAAATCTAAGCACATAATTACTCATCTTAGGCCAATAGTAGCGTTCTTTTAATCCTTCTAAAGTCTTTTCTAGACCCCTATGTCCTCTTGATTCATGAACCTCTTTAGTTAGAAGCCTACGTATAATAGATGAAGGTATGCATAACTTTCCAGCTTTAAACAAGTAACCATCATCAATAAAGTAGGAATCTATTTCTCCCCTAGACATGCAATTCTTATAAATTTCAGCAAAGTGAGGATCACTAGCATACAATTCCTTAATCATTGCAAATCCAAAGATCTTAACATCACATTGGTTCAAGAGAACATACCTGCGAGAAAGGGCGTCAGCTATCACATTCTCTTTGCCTTTCTTATGCTTTACAACATAAGGAAAGGTCTCCATAAATTCAACCCATCTTGCATGTCGCCTGCTGAGTCTGGATTGGCCTTTCAAATACTTCAAGGCCTCATGATCAGAATGGATTACAAACTCCTTAGGCCACAAATAATGAGACCAAGTCTTCAAAACCCTAATTAAAGCATACAATTCTTTATCATAAATAGGGTAATTCAACTCAGCCACACTAAGCTTTTCACTAAAGTAAGCTATGGGTTTCTTGTCTTGCAAGAGCACTCCTCCTATGCCATGGCCAGATGCTTCCACTTCAATCTCAAAAGCTTTGGAGAAGTCAGGGAGTTGGAGCACCGGGGCGTTGCATAACCTGTCCTTCAATTTTTCAAAAGAAATTAGCACCATGCAACTCATCAAGCATATCATCTAATCTAGGAATGGGATGACGGTACTTAACTGTTATTTGGTTGATCGCCCTGCAATCAATACACATTCTCCAAGTGCCATCCTTCTTTGGCACCAATATCACTAGAACCGCGCATGGACTGAGAGATTCACGCACATAGCCTTTGTCCATGAGGTCTTGCACTTGTCTTTGAAGATCCTTGGTTTCCTTTGGACTCGCTCTATAGGCTGCACGGTTTGGTAAAGAAGCGCCGGGCACCAAATCGATTTGATGCTCAATGCCTCTAATTGGTGGAAGGCCTTGTGGCAACTCCTCAGGCATCACATCTTCAAATTCCTGTAATAGATCCTGTATACACTTTGGAATATGTGAAATATCTTGACTAATAATAAGTATCTCTTTCCTCATAAGAAGTAAACAAAAAGAAGTAGGGAAAGAAACACTAGACTTTGCAATTAGATAGCGCTTTTCTACACTGCCTTTTAAGCCATTTTTTGGCTCTTTCTGTAGGCGTTCTTTTCCCATATTTGTAGCTCTCTGAGTCTTTGAATTGCTCCCAAAATTTGAGCCAAAACGCTTGAGTGGATTGGGAGATAGCCCCGTTTTCGTCTCAGCTGCACTGCCGGAAGTATTGCTCGGCACTTTGGACGAATTAGAGCACTTCTCTCAGCGTTTTTTGTCCCAAACAGTAGCTCCACCTGTGTTTGATGTTGTCCTAAAATTTGAGCCAGAACGCTCGGGTGGAGACTGGGAAACGCCGCTGGAGTGTTGGGCTGCGTCGGTCGCCGAGCGTTGCGACGCCTTCTTGGTCGCGGATTCGGCCTCCTCCTTTTCTTCCTTGGCACGCCTAAGTGCCCTAGCTTGGTCTCGTCATACCTGGTCCTGTAAAACTTGTTGGGGCGACAATGGTAGAAGAGAAACTCTCCTCCCGTCATAGTTAAACGAATAGGTATTAAGCCTGCCATCATATATAACTCTCCTATCGAATAACCATGGTCTACCTAACAAGATATGAGTGCATTCCATGTTTACCACATCACACATGATATCATCAACATAATTGCCTATGGAAACACGGACTAAACACTGATGAGTAACTAAGTTAGGACCATCTGAATCATTAATACCATTTAGACCATAACTAGTAGCCCTAGGTTGAGTTTTCAATTGCAAGTGATCAACTACCTTAGCATTAATAATGTTACATCAGCTACCACTATCAATTATCATGCATAACACTTGATTCTTCACAGTACACCTAGTATGAAAAATATTTTCCCTTTGATCTAGCCTAGGTGTTTCTTGTAAAGTATGAGTACGCATGGTTACCAAGGTTAAAGGTTGTTCGGTGCAATCCGGTTCAATGGCCTCCGCGTCCTCTTCTTCTTGTCCATTGCTCTCCTCCTCCACTTGATTTGGAGGTATTTCTTCATCACTCACATATCCTCCATTGGTGGTGAGGAGCACTTGTTTCTGATTTGGACAATCCTTAGCAAAATGACCTCTTCCTTGACATTTATAGCACACTATGTCACGTGCTCTTGGCTGGTTTGGAGGTGCATTTGTTGGACGTTTTTGACCTTGAAAACCTGTTGGTTTAGGTTAGCTAAAAGCTCCCTTTTGCTGCATAGAAGGGTTAGAAGAATAAGAATTGGTATTTGAACTAGGATTAGAGACATACCTTTTTGGTGCATTCCAAGATTCCTTCTTCTTCCTTTGTTGTTGCTCATAGAGTAGTTGGGCTGAATGTACTAAGGCATTGAGATCCTTGATTTGTTGAATCTCCAATGTGTCTTTGATGCTTTGATTCAGTCCAGCCATGAATTGGGTCCTTAGAGACCGTTGGGAATGATGAATTCCCGCTTTAAAACTCAGATCCTCTAACTCGTTAAAGTACTCAGTTGGAGACTTGGTACCTTGTTTGCATGTGACAACTTTCAGCCTCATGTGCTCGGTATGCTCTTCGGGCACATATTTCTTTCTCATGACAAACTTCAGCTGGCCCCAAGTTTCAATTGGTGGTAAGGCCTTCCTAATTCGATCCTCCTTCATTCGGAACCACCAATTTCTAGCGGTCCCAACAAAGTGGATAACAACAACAGCGACTTTCTCGCATTCTTCATAGCCCATGTGATCTAGAATGAAGTTTGCAGCTTGTTCCCACTCTAGATACTTCTCCGGATTGAGCTCTCCACTGAATGGCTCTATCTTGATCTTAATATCATGCTTACCAATCTGATTGACTTGTTGGTTAGCGTTGTTGTTGTTGACTGGCCTTTGTACTCCATAAACTGGTGGGATATCTTCTACAACCTCAGCTTGGTTATAGAAATCATCAAGGGGAGGATGCCATGGGCGCCTTTCTTCCCCGGGATAGCCATAAGTCACATCATCAAAAGGATTTTTGTATTGTTGTTGTTGTTGATGAGTGGCTTGAGGATACCAGTTAGATTGCTGATTATAGAATTTTTTATGAGTAACCGGTGGAGTCCTCGTCCCAATGCCTCTTCCTCTACCTCGGCCTGCCGTGGGGGAGTAGTGAGCCGGGAGATCGTGTTCTTTGTTGTAGCTAGCAAGCACATCATGCTCTTCATCAACTACTTGTTGCTTGCCTTTATCGCTACCTAAGGCCTGATTTGGGTCACTAGTAAGCTCTATTACAGGGGCACTTTTATGACTTGTTTGAGATGATTCAATCAATGTTGCAAGTTGCTCCTCAATACGCTGCATTCTTGTATTCATAGCTGTATTTGCAAGCTCTACAGCTCGTGCTTGCCCTTCCCTCATGCTCTCACTAATAGACAATCTAATGAAGTCAATTGCCTCCTTAGTAAGATTCAATTCAGCCGGGTTAGGCTCAGATGGGATCACCATTGTTCCTGAAACAAGCAAGAAAGTAGAGAGAGTAGTGTGTTCTAAAGCAAATGACAACAAGCAATACCACACCTTAATCAAGCCAAAACTTGCCTCAAAGCAATCCAATCAACTTAATTCAGTTTTCGGGTTGAATTGAGGGAGTAAATGGGTAGATATAGTGTAGATATGGTATACTAATGATAAATAAAGGAAATATGCAGTTCAAGCAAATGACAAGTATGCAATAAGACAAGCAATGCAAATAATCCCTTTATGAGCTTCTAAACACATGCAATCTCTCAATTGACTCTATGCAAGTTAATAAAGCCAAATTTAAGCATGCAAGGATAGAAATATGGTGGGCTAAAGTGACTTTTATTTTGTCATTATTTTTCTACAAAGTGATTTTTACTTAGCTAATTTTCTAGCAAGCAATCACTATGGGTGAAAGTGGCTTGAAACTAGCTGGGGTAGATCACTTTTCTTTTCTGTTTTTTTTTTTGACTTTATGCACAATCTACTCTTGTGCTAAAATGAACAAAGAAGCAAAGCAATGCAACAATTGAATGCAAAAAGTACTAGGGCAGAAACGAAACTAATCTGATTTTTTTTATCTAAGTGACTTTAAACTACCAATGAAACCAACTAGAAGCCAAATTAACAAAAGAAGAAAAGGGGTAGGTCGAAATTGATAGGATGCAATAGCAAAAATTAGCAAATATCAACAAGCAATATGAATCTCTATTAATCATGCAACATGCAATAAAAACTCATAAAAATTGTAGGAAGACAGTTGCTAATCTATATTGCAACACAACTCAACCAATTCAGCCAATAAACATGCACAAATCCCTTAAAAATCTCCTTGGTGGGTAATTGCTTGGAGGGCTAGTAACAACTAAGGGATTTAGGGTTTGGAGGGTTCTCGGTTGAGATCTAGGGTTTGGGGTTAGGGTTCGGTTTGGATCTAGGGTTTGAAGGGTTAGGGTTTTGGTCTAGGGTTGGCCGCCAATTAGGGTTAGGGTTTGAGAATTGGGGTGGCGATTAGG
Source organism: Fallopia convolvulus (assembly GCA_964016875.1). NCBI lineage: Eukaryota > Viridiplantae > Streptophyta > Magnoliopsida > Caryophyllales > Polygonaceae > Fallopia > Fallopia convolvulus. The sequence goes on from OZ024721.1 coordinate 38,738,131, forward strand.
GTTTAGGGTGGTGCAAATAGGGTAGGGTTGGTGACGGGTGATCGGACCGAGACAGGGGGTGGTGCGGCAGGGTGGTGCGACACCAGTTCGTGGTGGTGGAGGGTGGTTCGAGATGGTGGTTGGCGAAAATATATGGTGGTTGATGTTGAAAAATTCAGTCTTTAGTCTCAAAAATTCAATCTTTGGGTAAAGGCGGGATTTTCGAGATCAAAAAATGAATTAAATTAACTAGAAAGCAAATTAAGGAAAGAAACAATTACTTGGCGAGACGCTGGATTATGATACCACTTGATTTCTCGTGATATCGCTGGCTTTGAGTACCACTTGATACATGATTGCCTCGGATTACTCCTTAGAAACCTCGTATTTGACCACAAAGGATCCCGATCTTGCCTTGTAACGATTATTCCAACCTGAATTTGCAACCAATGTGAGAACACGTAGAACACAAGTAACAAAACTGATTCGAATGAATGAAGTAGAAGGACCGATCGGATTGATAGAATAAATCAACTTTGATAGTTCAAACGGATTGGCTCTAACGCTAAATCCGATTGATTAACTAGTTTGATCTTTAACAATCACAACTAGAACGATCTAATTTACTAAACTATAAACCAGATTCGAACAAGAAGAGAAGAGATCTCGAGATGATGACTGTGATGGTCGAACGCAATTGCAAGCGCACACAAGTCGTTATTTTTGGAGCCCAAGAGATAGATTAAACCAATTTGGGTTTAATCTCTCTCAAGCTGATTTTTATTAATGAAACTGAAAAGTATTTATAGTAGAATACAAAGCAAACCTTGGAGAGCAAGCAATTAACCCTTGGTCGGCCCTAGGGAGAGCTTTTGGGCTTATCTTGCTTTCCAAGATATAATAAAATATCTATAAAGCTATCTAGCTAAATCTCCCTTAAATAAAATAAATCATGGCTGATTTATTTATTTAAGGAAAATATCCTAACAAACATAAAATATCCAAAACAAACTAAAAATATCTCTAACAACCAGGAGAGAGAATATCAACCAACTAACATAAGCCTATTGATTGATTTTCTCTACATTATTAAATAAGAAACACGCCTATATTAAATATAATAGAGATATTTTCTCTACTTAGAATAGTCAAGTCAAAGGGTTGACTTTGACCCATATACCAATTCATCTCACCCGGTCACTTACTAAATTCAGCCCTAAAATGAGACAAATTAATACATGTTTCTAAATAAATAAATAGTGAATTTTCGGCACTTATACAATTAATCAATAGAATTCGGGCTCAATTGATGTCGAATGCACGAGACCCATTTCTGCTTGGTTGGCTCTTCAAAAACTGCTGCCAATCGAACCAAGATTGTTGTTGTGCCTTGAGCAATCTTCTTAGCTCGACTCCATGTGATAGGTCCGTCAGAAGGCACTCGAATCAACTCATCGACGTCGGTTGGAGACATGGCAGGCTTCACTGCGTCACACCACGACTTCCATACGTGCTCCCACGATTCCCACACCGGCAACCAAGGGAGCCAATTCTGCACGACATTTAATTTGTTCAAAACAAAGTCAAAATTTTAAAGATCGAATAAAAAGATTTTTTTGTCTAGACGAAGAAGAAGATGAAGATAACTTACTAGGGCAACGGAGGCCGTTTTGAAATTGGAAAAGGGTGGGAAGTAATACAAGGTCGACCTCGGAAATGCCGAGGTTAGTGGTTGTCGGATCTCCTTGGTGGACCCGGGCTAGAAATGTGCAGAGACACTCCTTGTTGCTAGGCTCATGGATGGTCTTGTTGGCCACGAGGTAGCAAGCCGGCTTCGGAGCCGCCGCCTGTCCGATGACAAAGGGAAAACAATCCGTCATGTTGAGGAGAGTCGTCCTACACATCTGCTCCGCCAGAGACGCTATCGCCTCTGATGAGATCATTGGAGATGCCATTATCACCATGAAGGCAAAGGCTACAACAAATTTCACTCCCATCTTCTCATTTTTTTCCTCTCTGTTTCCCCTCTCCATGTTTCTCTGTTTTTTTGTTTGCACACCAAGCTAGCTCGCAAGAGTAATTTGATTTAGAGTAGAAACCAGCTAGCTAATATATATTGAGTTGATGCTTGAGTGGTATTTTAAATTTGAAATGGCAAATTGTAGGATCGTTAGTACTTCTAGGTCGTCGACCTAGCCAAAGTCGCCAACCTAGTCAAGTTTGTCGACTTAGACAAAGTCACCAACCTGAGTGTATACGCAACGGAAATTTAATTTAACAGGAGAGACTTACTTGACAAGATGATTTTTTATAGTAGAAACACTTGATCAATGAACTCTATCAATCAAGTGTGAAAAGCACTCCCTTCCAAGTTCTCGCTTGGAAGGATTAAAAGTCGTAGCTTGCTTTATTGATCTTTTGAACCCATTACAAGAACACCCTAGATCTAGACCTACTTCCCAAGTACTCTAGAACTCCTTGTGAACCGAGTAATAACAATCCTCAACCAATCTAACAAAGCCTACGTCTCTCTTCCTCTTTCGAACTCTCGAACACACCACTCGATCGAATCCCACAAACGAGTCACTCAAACAAATGATTTTCTCTCTCACAAAATATACAAGATGCTCTATTTTTCTTCTCACAAGATATGCAATATGACCCCACGAAATTCTAACCTAAAGATCACAAATTATATAGGTTAGCACTCAAGGGTTTAGAGATATATGACTTCCTTTAATTAATGAAGATAATATAAATCTAATCCTTACAAATCTTCCTAAGAATAAAATAAATATTACAATAAAGAAACTCCTTAGGGCATAAGCAAAATCCACGTCCTTTCCTATCTTGAGAAGATTCTTTCCTTAACCGAACTGATCTGATATCTCGCACAATCTTCTCATGCGTTTTCAGTCCACCTTCCTGTCAGGTCGGGGACCTGGCTCACGTCGGCGACTTGGCTCACGTGGGTGACCTGGATCACGTGGATGACCTAGATCACAGACTCGAGGTTGGCCATGTGACTTGCATAGGTCGTGGACGTGACTCATATCAACGACCTATTTTGCAACATCGAAGTTGGCTACCTCACTTGCTTAAGTTGACAACCTGTCAAAGTCTTGAGATCACATTCTACCAACTCTTCTATTCCGTCTTGGTTCACATGTTCGCGACTTCATAGAAGAATCCATGTTGTCAACTTCCTTCAAGTTTAGAGCCATCAAAATCAAAGCATTGCTTTCTAGCAGAAATTGACACCCTCGTTCACACACCAAAACCAATTTAATCGTTGAGGGTCTTTTGGATCGTTGAGGGTCTTTTGGATCGGATCGTAAGATCGGGTCGCTAAATCGTAAGATCCTACATTATAACTAAAAATATGCAAGAATAACCTATTAGAATGTAAATTTTGTTATATATGAAGTAACAAAATGATAAACATTATTAATTTGATTATTAAAAATGTTGTAGGATGGACTAGTCAACTATTTTAATGGAAATGATATGTTAACCGTAAAATTATTAATAATATATAGTTCAAATTGTCATTTTATAGGATCGTTAGAATCGTTTATAGGATCGTTAAAATCGTATGTAAAATCAAGACCAGGTCGAGATTGTATGCTAAATCATTTAAGATCCTACTCTAATAAGATTCTACTTGGGATCGTGGATCGTTTTGCATGTTATGGATCGTAGGATCGCTAGAATCGTAAAATCGGATCGGGATTTTGATAGCATTGGATGCAAAGATAATTTCTTTAGAAAAACTTGTAATGTATATTAGTGTTTTAAATGTATTAAGATATATGGATAATATTTTTTTCTCCAAAAAGGGATCGGCTCCTTAATTCCATGTTTTTTTAAATTGATTTTCTATTTCATGATTGTGTTTATAAATGTGTGCCCTCGTAATTATGTGAAATCTTTATAATTGTTGTTAGAGCAATTTCAAGAGCTTTTTTCATATATATTAATATTTTTATTTTTTGATATTTTATAGTTTAAGAGATTTTTTTATCCTGGAGGAGAAAAAATAAAGTAGTTTTTCTATATTTAAAAATTTTAAGAAATTAGTTAATGGTGTATATATGACAATTTGTGATACGATGGTCACATTAAATTTTATAATTTTATATATATATATATATACATAATTAAAACTAATAAATGAAAAATTCTATAAAATAAAAAAGTTGTTGAAATTAAAGTAAATTTTATTTAGAGAATATGTCTCTTCTCTCTTATTTCTGAGAAAATTATATATAAGTTGTTGTTAGGAATGCCCTTACTTTGAAACTTTTTTGTTTTTGGTTGAAGGTTCAAATTTTTTTTTTTTAGGATTATTCCATTTCAATGTTGACACTAGCTAATTTGAAAATTATTTTTAAACTTAAATTATTAATGTTGCTATAGTAGATATATATTAGGGGTGGGCATCGGTCCAAGACCTCACCGGACCAGAACCGAATTCCCCAAAAAATTGGACAAGGACCGGACCAGATATTTTCGGTCCGATTCAGTCTCGGTCCCGGTCCGATCCGGGTTTGGATCGGACTATTCTTTTATCAGTAAAATATATTTTTTAAATAAAGGTTTTTATTTATTTATAAAAACATTAATTTTTATAATATATATATTATATCATATAAAATTAAATTATATTTTTAACATAAATTTTATAATATAAATATACATTTTTTATTCAAAATAATTTATTTTACCACTAATAAAAAAACCGGTCCGTACCGGGGACCAACTTCTAATTTTTTGTGGACCAAGGACCGCTCCGGATACCCCAGTCCGGTCCGGTCCAAAAATCGGGTCCAGATCAGATTTTGCCCAGCCTTTAGATAAATACCCTAAATAATTAAACAAACCAAATACAATCCATTTATCCACCAAAACTTATTACTAGAGGTTTTTTTAGAGAAATACATGACTTAGGATAGTGATGTGGTCCACGTTATTAATTACTAACGAGTTAACTTAGGATTAATCCATTTTAAAGTTGACACATTTGAAAATTACTTCCAAATTTAGATTATAAATGTTGCTATATATAGTAGGAATACCGTAAAACTTATCACCAGAGTTTTTTTTAAGAAAAGCATCCAAATATCGTGTGGTTCAAGAACGAATTCAAGGGATTTTTCCATTGTTCTTAATGAACACAAATTAGGGATGAGTCATGTGAAATCTTTGTATTGATTGAACAGATATTCAAAGATCACAACAAATCAAGTAAAGTAGAACGAAATTGATCGAACTTGATCAAGATCTAAGTAAACGCTCAGAGAAAGATAAGAGAGAAAGAGCGGGAAACTATTTGAGAATTTTCTATGTTATTAGAAGCGTATTATACAAACAACCTAATAGAGCATATATACAAGCCAACAATCAACTAACAGAGAGGAGAATAAAACGTCATGTAAGTGACTTAATCACACTTAGGCTACACTTGCAATATTAGTGACATAAACTAATACATGTGTCTATTTTTTTTCCCTTTTCTTTCTTGGTCTTAACTTATTCAAAATATATAATATTGATAACGAGCAAAGACACAAATAAAACATGAACAACTTTTTTCGGCTTGTTTAATGATGTATTGCTAAAGATATGCATGTTAGAACAATGCCACATGCCCCCATTCTCGAAATTGGTAAGTATTGTGTTTTTTTTGTTTGCAAATATCTTTGTTTTTTTTTTGGTTGAAGGAGAGACGGTACTTTCCGTTCCCTCTAAGAGAGTTTTATTAATAATAGTAAAAATGGGCTAAGTAGTCAGCAAACGAGGGATAGCCCGACTCCTAACATCATCAATAACATAAACATCCGTTCAATCCAATTCGCCGATTTAGCCGTTTTGGTCCGATAAATCCGAATCAAAATGGATCTATAAAATCCGACCCAATAATTTTTTCGAATCATCTGATATGAATCGGGTTTTGAGGTAAACAGATATCTGGTAAATCGAGTACTATATATGTTTTTTGAGAGTACCGTAAATACTAAGTAGCATAAAATTTAAACTCTTCACCCGTTAGGTTGATCCGAACCCACCCTATTGGAACGAGAGATCGAACGAGAACAATAAACAGAATCGACACAAAGATTTACGTGGTTCGGTAATATTTGTTACCTATGTCCACGGGTAGAGAAACAATATATTATTACGGAGGCAAATTACAGAGTAAAAATATTAGGTATTTCGAGAGTTTATATAATGACTTAGGAAACCCTATTACTTTTTATGGGTCATAGGCTCAAACAGATCACGAAAGGCCCAATAACAAATAATATTGCATACCGTTTGGGCGGGTGGGCACTGCCCCCCAGCCCCCGCCAGGGGGCGATATCCCCTGGATCCCTGACTCGTTGACCGGTCAGCGAGACCACCGCCAATGGGCACTGCCCCTCGGACTCCCTGCCCCTGGACCCTGTGTTGTCAGGGCCTCGGTGGCTCCGCCCCCGAACACCTGGTGGGTTTCGATCAATGACAGATTCAAGGAATATTAACACACTCAATAACCAGCTATAACCAGGCCCAATTCGACATATAATCAAATTGTTTCAAATTCGTACTCAACCCAAACCCAACCGAATCGACCCGTTTGACATGCTTATGCTTATCCTCAAGGGATCAAATATAATTACCATAACAAAAAGACCTCTTAGAGATATTGTCAGTTTAAAAATGGAGTGAAATTTTCCCAAAGAAGGAAGGGATTAAATTATTGATAGAAAATGGATTGGAGCAAATCACCATTCGAATACACAATCAAGTAATTAATAAATGATACATACTAGTATATATAGCAAATGAAGTGTCCAAAGAAATAATATAAGCGCTTCCTTGCATGTTTCAGACATGAAAACGTTGCGATTGGTCTTCTTAGTTTTGGCATTCATTTGCTTAGCGATGGATGCTTGTTCATCTCTCAACACTGAGAGATCGCAGGTTACAATTAAGAATATCATGGGAGACGGGATCGACATCATCGTTCCTCATGTGATTTGGATTTGTGTCTTGCTTCAGGTTTTGCGTTTGTTTTGTACTGTTTTGTAAATCTACATGTAAACGAGCATAGATAGGATGGGAACCAAGGCAAGAAGGTGGAGATTAGAGGTTGGACGCGGTTAGTATATGTGGAGCTCGGTCGAGTTATGCAAGTTACTTTTGATGATCATTAAGGCCCAAGAGTTTGTGGGAAAAGAACGCTTAAATTCGGGTCATGTACTGGAGTTGTTGTTTTGACACCTCTATCTTGAAATGTTTCATTTGGGAGCTATATTGGTCTGATGAAGCTAATTTGGGTATTATTGGAAAGCTAATTCAAAGAGATATAATTCATATATTTTAGTCCGAGTTTAAATTCCAACTCGAAGGGGTCAAAACAACCTCTGAAGTGTCACCTAAATTCTGACCGAGGGATGACACGAGATAGGGGTGTAGGAAGCGGCCACGCCATATAGTACCAGACCAAGCCATGGGGTTTCACCATGGGAGATACTAATATTCATTTTAAAATAATTCAAATATAATAATTATGTTCCTAATATTTTAAAAAAGTAGTAATATTATTTTCTTAATATTAAAAAAATACTCCCTCTGTATAAGTCTACTTGTCTTTTTAGATTTAAAATCTTGTTAAAAAACTTGTCCTTTTTGTTATAATAATATATTATTTAGATGTACATATGGAAACCCTAGATTTAATCTTGTACTCTCTCTATATAAAGGCCCCTATGGGTGACCAAATAAGATGGATTTGATATCTCTCCTTTCGCTCTATTCTCTCTGTTCTCTCATATTTTATAACACGTTATCCGCACGAATTGCACTAATTTAATTCTTTTATGCATACGTTCCACGCACATAAAGTTATATGTCATACTCCTCCCATTACTCCGTTACATTCTCGAGCACTGCAAGTTTTCATTCATGTATGTAATCTAATTCAATCCTCTTTATACATATAAATTTTTATGCGTAAAGTAGATGTACGTTTCTTGGATTGAATAACCATACTTGATTTGTGTATTTCTATTGGTTAGACTATATATGCTTTATGCACATATATGTATATTATATATGTTTCATGCATAATCTTCTGGGGTAGATTATTGCATAATATGTATTCATATACTGGTTGAGTGCTCTCTTTATATATACTTATTAATCTCTTTTCTTATGTATTAATTTTCAATACCAGCATGTCTGTACTGAGCGTTTTTTTTAATCTCATTATACATACTTATGTCTTATGCTTAAGTCATGCACATACATGAATTATGCATGATTGAACACATATTTATGATACATGTTGTTATATTTTATTTACCATGATTCAATTTTAAAGTCAATTGTTATCTATAATTAATATGGAAATATGATATATCCCCTGAAGCGGATGTATTCATAAACAAATTTGTCCATGGTGAGACAAATCATATGAACATATAAAGATAATATTATCCCTGAAGCGATAATTTTTCATAATATTCATTCCCTGAAGTGAATGAAACATCAATATATAATCCTTTCCATTCCATGAAGTGATAATTATTTCCTTTTGAAGAGTTGAATTTACAAATAATATTATCCCTGAAGTGATAATTATTTCCTCTTGAAGAGTTAAATTTACAATGCAATATTATCTCTGAAGTGATAATGCATATCCCTCGAAGTGGATGAAACAATTGAATCCATCCCCCGAAGTGGATGAATATAATAAAAGTTCCTACTCCTTATAGTGAGTGGTGATACTAAAGTCGTCTCTTGAAGTAGACATGATTCATATGCAAATTGAAAAAGAAAAATATCATCTCCAGAAGTAGACGATAAAGTTCATACGACAAATATTATCTCTTGAAGTAGATAATAAAATACCCACATGGATATCACATCCTGAAGTATGTGACTAAAAGGTCTCATTGAAATCACATCCTGAAGTATATGATTGAAAGATCTTATGAATAATCACATCCTGAAGTATGTGATTAAAAGAAGTCTAGAAAACTTCGTATACAATCTCTTGTCACCAGAAGTTGACAATATTTTATGATACTTTATTTCTTTATTTATACTTTTTAATTTAATTATTTATGTTATTGCTTATATACATTTTTATTTGTTCTTAAAGTTAAAACTTGTCATCTCCTGAAGCGGATGCTAGTATGTCCTAGTAGAGACAAATTTGAAATCATCCTCGAAGAGATGAAATAATAAATCTCATTACCCCCTGAAGTGAGTAATGATAGAAAATATCACTTCCTAAAGAAGATGATAAAATTTATGTGACAATGATCATCTCTTGAAGTAGATGCTTTTATACATAAGAGTATTATCCCTAGAAGTGGATTTACATACATAATTACTTCTTGTAGTATGATGAGAAGAATTTATTAGTGGAACTATATGAACATATCATCTCCCGAAGTGGATGATAAATGGTTCAAGAAATAAAATTACATTGTCACTTGAAGTTGATAGAAGAGATATTTAGGAGATCCATGAAGCACTTGAAGTTCCAACAGACATGTGCTAAGTTATAATGAACGTATCTTATCATCAACTCCATTCAAGCTTGAAGAATCGAATTTTGACAAGAAGAGATCATTATAAACTCTTGGAGAGTTAAGAGATCTCATACCAAACCATGTACTCTAGATGTAGTACAAGAAATATGGCATGTACTTTAGAAGTAGTACAAGGAATGTGGGTCGTTACAATATTGAGAACTATGTCTAAATGACCACCTACCTAGCATGAACTAGAAGTTCAAGGTCATGTTTGACCAACCTCTTGCATGCCGGAAGCATGCTTCCTCTAGAAGAGGGTGTGAAAGAGGTTACGACATATTACGTATGCGGCCGTTAGTCATGGTTATGACTTATAGCTAGGACGTTGTGGGTTAATTTGATTTCCAGAAGAACATCTAAGATAAGGGATGTCCCATAAATGACATAATTGATCATCAGTCTTGTACCAGTTGTACAAGAACTACACCTTATGAGTACAAGTGTGGAGACCGGTCTAATCTATATTAAAAGTTCTGAATGCACCCATTTTGAGGCATCTAATTTTGATATGAAGATAATAGTTTATCTGATATGAGTTGTGAGCTCCTAAATTTATGTATGGATCACCGACATTTTCAATGGTGTCACACCACATAGTATTTGAAAACCAGAAGTTTTCACAAGTCATGCGCAAATTTTGGTGTGAAGGTTATATTGACTCTAGAAGAGTATATCTCATTGAATAATGTAATCTTACTAACTGGAAGTTAGTTCATGATAAGATATATTTGTGGCATGATTAACTTGGTCACTCAAGTGAAATAATAATGCGCATGATCGGTATAGGACCGAAAGATCTTGAGACTTGAAGTCTTTTCCTAAGAGTGACCTTGAAAGGCTTGTGCTCTTGGTAAAATAGTAGCAAGGCCAGTATAAGTCAAGTAAATACAAAGTCTCATATACTCCTTGACAAAGTTCAAGTGATATAAGAGGACTAGCTAAATCTCCATGTGGACCATTGTGGATTATCATAATATTGAAAGATGTCTCAACCCATTGGTTCCAAGAAAAATGGAGGAGAATGGAATAAATCAATATGTGCAGTGATTGAGCATTGGATAGCTCTCACACATATACACAAAACGACCCAGGTAGAGTCGTTAATAATGCGATCATAATTGATAGCCAGTCAAGTGCTATACATGGAATACACGACATGGAAGAGTCGTGGTTAAATAGGGTCATGAATATGAATATCGATTATTTAATTCAACAAGACTGACCGCTTATAGCAAATTCTCCTAATGGAAATGCTATATATGTCCTCCACCCCCAGATAATTTTTAAGTAATGCCACACAATGAAAGTTGGGATTAGACGAGGGGTTTGGGTCCTTATCGTTTATAAATTACCTAGAGCTTATAAGCGGTGATCAATATATTGCTTGATATTAAATGTATCACTTTGACGAGGTGAAAAATTTCAACTTTACGGGGAGAAGATAATTGAGATTACAAGTTAAGAGATTGCATGGGATGCAATTTGTTATCCAAAGAAAGCTAAACCAGAAGTTTAGCATATTGTATAACTAAACCACAAGTTTAGTGACTAAGACATAAATACTATTTGAGAATACACCAGTCATTTGGAGATTCCAATAGTAACTCCAAACCAACACATAAGCATGCTTGAAGCATGAGAGACATTTTCGGATTTAAGGATACATTCCCCAGAAGAGGAAAGAGCAATTACATCCCAAAAGGATGATATGTCGACTGGAAATAAACATGGAGATAGAACTCCCGAAGAGATTCTATCTAAAGACTCTAAAAGCAAAGAAAATGGCATGAGCGATAATTTAGAAATGTCGATTAATTATGTAAGTACCGGTATAAGGTATCGGGAAGATATCTTTGCTTATTCAGTTATCGTAAAAGTCATTGGAGAAGATGACAATGATCCCCAAACAATGGAGGAATGTCGACATCGAAATGGTTGGGAAAGCTGGAAAGAAGAATTGGATTCGTTAAACAGACTAGATGTTTTTGGGCCTGTAGTTCCAACACCATAAAGTGCAAAATCAGTCTGTTATAACTCGTTGCACAAGGGTTCTCGCAAAAACCTGGAGTGGATTACATGGAAATGTATTCACCAGCAATGGATGCAACAACACTCAGGTTCCTTGTTGCTTTAACCGTTGTTGAGCGCTTGAAAATGCAACTCATGGATGTGGTAACAACATACCTATATGAGTCATTAGGTACCAACATATACATGAAAATCCCATAAGGATTGAAAATGCCTGAAGCATTTGAATCAAAACCACATTACATTTATTCCATTAAACTTAGAAGATCGTTATATGGATTGAAACAATCAGGAAGAATGTGGTATAATCGCCTTAGAGAATATCTACAAAGGCAAGGATTTGTCAACGATCAAATAGGTCCTTGTTTGTTCATAAAACAACAAATTTGGGATATTTAATCATTGTTGTTTATGTTGATGATTTCAATATTATTGGGACTCCATAAGAGATCCTAATAGATGCTGATTATTTGAAAAGAGAATTTTAAACGAAGGACTTAGGAACTACCAAGTATTGTCTCGGTCTGCAGTTCGAGCATACAAAGGATGGAATGTTTATCCATCAATCAAACTATGCAGAAAAGGTCCTAAAGCGATTTAATATGGATAAGGCGCATCCATTAAGTACATCAATGAGAGTAGATCGCTAAGTGTGGAAAAGGATCGCCTTTTGTCCCCGATTAGAAAATGAAAGAGATATTAGATCTTGAAGTACCATATCTCAATACAATAGGTACATTACCGTACCTTGCTTCATTACCTCAATAATGTCATTTTATGTGACAATGAGTTATTGTCTCCCTAAACATAAAATAAAGATTATTGGTCCAGAAGTACCAATCTTCTACAAAATTCAGTGATGGCATATATTTATTGTATAAAAATTGTGTGTTTAACTGAGGGGAAGCATTATTATACGACTGTACTCTTTTTCCTTTGGCTTTGGTTTTTATCCCACTGAGTTTTTCCAAACAAGGTTTTTAATGAGGCAGTTCGTCATATAAGGTCTTTAATGGTCTTTGATGAGACAGTCTCGGCCTGAAGTTCGAGATATGTGAAAGAATATAATTTTTATCCATCCATCAAATCAAGTTGAAAGGATCCAACAATGATATATGAAGAAAATTCACTAATCAACCAAAGTACATATCATCAAGTGTTCTCAAATTACAAGATTCAACTCAAAGGCAGGATGGATGCTCAAATCAGTCAAGCAAGGAGGATATATTTCAAGTTGAGAGAAGAATCATAACTGCACTCTTTTTCCCTTAGTCTTGGTTTTGTCCCATTGGGTTTTCCAAACAAGGTTTTTAACGAGGCAGTTAGTGATGTACATCTAAGGGGGAGTGTTATAATAATATATTATTTAGATGTACATATGGAAACCCTAGATCTAATCTTGTACTCTCTCTATATAAAGGCCCCTATGGGTGGCCTAATAAGATGGATCTGATATCTCTCCTTTCGCTCTATTCTATCTGTTCTCTCATATTTTATAACACTTTTACATATTTTGGACCCAACTTTCCCACTTTAACCCTTACATTTAATGAAAAAGTGAACCAAATTTGCTCCATTTTCATTTTCAATATATAAAGTAAACATTTAATTGAGAGCATTTTTGTCTAATTCAAAATTTTCTTAATATATGTTTCCAACTCTAAAAAGAAAAGTAGATTAATACGGAGGGAGTATTTTACAATGAACATTATGTTTCTATCACATGCCAAATTTTAAGTTCTCTAACTATAACTATATATTAGTAATATTATTATATTTTAAAAAATTATTTCATAATGAAGAGTATGTTTCTTGCCAAATTTTAAGATCTCTAAGTATAATTGTATATTGATAATATTAGTAATATTATTATATTTAATAAAATTGTTCCATAATAGATTGCGCTCCGAACAAAACTTGCCAAATTTTAAGATCTCTAAATATAATTGTATATTAATAATATTAGTAATATTTTTATATTTAACAAAATTATTTTAAAATGGATTACGCTCCTAACACATCGTGTCAAATTTTAAGATTTCTAAATATAATTTTATATTAGCAACATAAAGAATATTATTATAATATAAGAATGGTAAATGCTTAAATAAACGAAGGAAAAAGATGTAAATGAAAAAAATTAAAACAATATGACATAGACACATAGTTAAGACGACGATACATAAGATATAGAGATTCGACTTTGACTATAGTTATTGATATATTAATTAATTGCTATATTGATTAAGCACTTATTTTTCAGGCTAAAGTTTTAACCTTTATTATTATCTCAAAGCTTTTTTAGTTTGAAGCAAGGAGGGGAACTTCCAGCCTTGCAATCGCAGCAAAGTGACTACTAAGTACTAAGTGAGCTAATTAATACTTCTATTACAATTTATACGCTCGGCAATATCTTATCCTCAGATCATTAAAGGTAAATAGTAAAAGTAAGCACTGTTTGGTTTCCTTGAGAATCAATCAATTTGTATATAATTAAGGGTTTGTTTGGCACCAGCGAAATGAGAGCAGAATTCAGCTAGATAAAACGGAATTTTACCATTTTTAAGAAGCTCCTATACCAAAGCTTCTTGTTTTTCCGCTAGCTAAATTGGCCATTAAGCTTCAGCTAGAAAATACTCCGTTTCATATAAAAAGAGTACCAAACAGAGCCTAATTCATATAAAACCCAACCGGAGGGCAAAAATTCTTACACTTTACTACCAATACACTCCATTTTCAAAAATATATAATGCAAATCCAAACAAATTGTCTAATTTCCTCATGGAAAAAAAAGTATTCTTATTAAAAAAATCAAGTAACAATGGTAAAGAAAGAAATCTGCTGTTTTTTGGTGTCTAGCTTTTCTTTTGGATGAGTTGTTGTGGAGAGGAGGCCTAATCGCGTGATCTCCATGTACGTTATTTATGGCGGTGATTATAAACAAATGGAATGGAGGGTTAGAAAAGTAATGGCCGATGCAAACACAGTTACTTGCCCGGCAAAACTTCTGAGGGAGTTTCCACCTCCTGAAAACAGAATATTCGACAGCCATGATCCATCGTTCCCGCTGCCTTCAGTGACTATCATTGGCTCGTTGCCTGACCTGGACCCGGACCCGGACCCCGACCCTGGAGCTGGAGGTGCCATGTTCGAGGACTTTTGGCTATAGAGAGATGCCAATTAACGGAAATACATGTTAATTAATTGTTTGATAAATTATTAAAAGAGAAATCAAGGATGTGGTGTCTCTGACAGCCTCTCAACAATGAATATTTAAAATATGCAAATTCTTTTATAGTGGATATATACAATTTGAATGGGAAATTGGGAATGGAATATGGAATAAAGGACACCAATATTAGTTTATTACCATACCACCAAATACTGACTAGACTAGAGGAGTACTACAATACTAGTATATGCAAATATGAAACATGTATTTTTTTTTTGAGAGGAAATATGTATACTAGTGTGTAAGAATTGAATATGAATATGTTTATACTACTAACTAACCTGGTGATGGCGGGGCAGAAAGTGATGGTGTAGTCGGCGCCAGCACACGTGAACGTACTCGTCCCGTCGTCATACGCGTAGCTATACGCTCTCGGGCACAACGACTTAAACATTTGCGCGTAAACCGACGCCTTACACGTCTCCGGTGACCCGTACGCGCCTCTACAACAGTACTCATCCGTCCCGAACGCCTCGCACGCGCTCTTGCACGCGCCTCCCTGATCCCCCGCCCGGAGCTCCGACGGGCACTGCTGGTTCAAGTTGGCCACGCACCCCGTCGACTCACACAACCCGGACCCCCCGCTCGCCTCCACCGCCATCGGTAGGTTGTACCCGTCCACCAGGCTCACGTCGTAGAAGTCATCCTCCTGGGTACCCGACCCGGACCCGATTGTGAACTCGGCTAGCGTCGCCGGAGGGATCGCGCCGGCTCCATTGCACTGGACCTGGCCGGATCCGCAATCGCCGGTGGCGCAGCTGCCCTGGCCCGAACTCGGGTCGAAGTTGCAACGGGTCCGGGCCCAGACGCGGCCCGACCAGCCCGGCGGGACTTGGAGAGAGTTTGAAGCGCCGGTTGGGAGTTGGAAGCCGGTGGCCTCTAAAGGGGGGCTGCCGGAGCTGGAGAGTACACCTGGCCATACTGTGTAGTCGCACTTGTTTACTATTGTGAAGGTAGTCCCTGAAATAACTGTTCGTAACAAAAAAAAATATGAATTTGATCTTGAAATCATGATACAAGATTTAATTTTTATTAATGATGTGTTTTTGAATGTGGATATATAGAGATTGATGAAGTAAATTTACCTTTGCAAAATGTGAAGAAGATGAGGAAGAGGAAAGCAGGGGAATCAGTAATGTGATCCATTCAAGGAAGAAGAATCAAAGATTAATTTCTCTTTTTATATATATCCCAATTAAGAATTGGTTTTTGGGTTGTAACTTGTAAGGAAAGGGACGCGTATAATACAATGACGAGCTAGAAGAAGAACAACTATATAATGATGATTTGAAGGTTTTTTAGATGGGAAGTGGAGGAGGATATACAAAGGTTTATGGAAATGGCTTACCTGCCATTAAACTATATATAAGGATTAAGGAACGTCCAAAATAAAGTCAATATTGGAAAGGAGTGGGAAGAAGGCCGGATATAAGATGAGGATTGTTGAAAAGTGGAAAGATTAAAGAGATTTGATTTTTGTACTTAAATGTTGTATGTTATTGTTGTGTCTTCAAGGAAATTTCTCATGATTTCCTAAACATGATAAATGATGATAAATACGGTTTTTTTCTATCGTAATGAAAACTTTAATATCCATACTTAAGCAGAAACATATGGAATATATATATATAGAGTATAAAACGTAGAATGGATCGAAGCAATGCAGTTGGAATGTGATCTTCCTTCGCTTTTTCGGATTTTTTATATATTGATGTATGATAGTGGAAATTTTAAAGTGCTTTTTATTAAAAAATGAAAATCAATACTTACAAGTTAAATCAAATAACATAAATTCAGGTCAGGCATGTGGACGTGCTCTATTTTCATTGCAAATAGGGTGATAATAAAAATGAACATAATAATTCCACCAAAAAAAATGAACATAATAATAATTTATAATTCCATTAGTAATTGTAAATTAATAAAAATGTGAGAAGAATTCAAAATATAAATAATTATTTTCTTAATATGTGGTTATTTGGTAAGAAATAATAAGTCACCACGTTAAGTCGGCCACCTCATCTTCGACACATATCCCTCCTCTTATGTGATATGTGATGACCTTCCTGGTGTGAAGATCTCAACGAAGAACTCTCAACAACGAACTGGATCCCGAACAATCCAACTCAACCTTCAACTTCTCTTCACGTGCACAATAAGAACGACTCACACAAGAGTACGTCCATAATGATCAATGATCAATGATCAATGAACTCACAGATTTGTAACTTAAAAACCAAACTCAAACACGATGAAACACAAAACGAACAAGATGAATCTCAATAGAAATCATGAAAATTTACTGTACGTTTGAGGAGAGAAGGGAGAAAACCCTAGCCAAGATATTCTCTCTATAATTCTCTCTGCCTTCTAAAAATCACAAAAGTAGTATTTATACTAGACTATTCCTTCTAGAAACCCTAATAAAAGAAAATACATAAAATAATATCTTATAATACTAAGGAAGACTCGGTCTATGCAAAGCTAAGATCCCTAAATGAGCAATGAAAATAGAGCAAAACTCAGTTGGAGCAAGGAAGAACTCGACCGATTAATGGTGACCTAGACCGAGTTTTGGCTCCAAAGAATAACTCGGCCGAAGATGGCAAAGCTCGGTCGAGTAATGGTGACCCAGATCGAGTTTTCCTCTCGAACCAACTACTCATGTGAAATCTCATGGAGCATTGTCCTCACTCGAACTCTAAAAAGGAAGAGCTCTTGTTGAAATGGGTAGTACTTTAATATATTATAAAGGATCTCAAATCCGGGGTGTCACAGCTTGTGTAAGATCAATTGTGGGCTGAACCCATAAGATGAATAAAAAACACCACATTGGCTTGAGGAACGAAATTGCGCGACCCGGGACCAAGAAGGCCAACGGTCGGAAGAGATGGGAACGGGCAGGGAGCCGACTTCCAAGCTTGATAAAGCCA
This sequence comes from Fallopia convolvulus, assembly GCA_964016875.1. Classification (NCBI taxonomy): domain Eukaryota; kingdom Viridiplantae; phylum Streptophyta; class Magnoliopsida; order Caryophyllales; family Polygonaceae; genus Fallopia; species Fallopia convolvulus. Next base: position 38,755,893 of record OZ024721.1, read on the forward strand.
TTGTTGCTACTTCTGGGGAGGGGTCCCGAACATCGGCATCCAGCCGAAGGGTGTCCGCTGAAACATGACCGCCCCGTTGCCGCAACAGCGTCCCCGTCCGCGGCTGCGGCCATTGTTGGAGTTTCTGCGGCCCGAGTTTTCCGAGGGGTCTAGGGTTGCAACAGACTTGTCTAACTGTTCAAAAAGAGCCGGCGAGGAGAGGGCAGTAAGAGCCTTGCATTTAGCCGCGATGTAGTCGCGTTTAGATCGACAAGTTTCCTCCAATACCACCATTGTTTGGGCTTTAGCAAAATCTGGGACCGAGTTGGTTTGTTGGATGAAAATAGCCACGATGTCGTATTCACTAGACAATCCCGCGATGAGTTGTATCACGAGCTGTCACTCGGAAACCTTAGCCAGTTGATCAGAAAGATCCTTGAGATGTTGACAGAATGCCGAAACCGACTAGAATGATTCAAGACGGCACCGTGCAAACTCATTTTGAAGATAAACCACCCGAGTTGCCTTGTTGTATTGGAAGATGGATTGGATTTGAGTCTAGGCCTGAAGAGCGGTCGATCCTGTTTCAAGGATCGTAAGTAGAAGATCTTGGGAGATTGTGGCATAGATCCATTTTAGTATAAGTATAACATCATCAATTTGGTCCTATAACATGTCATCAAAATCAGTGGGACGTGGGATCGAGGGATCAATATGATCTAAGACCCGATGAGCACGAGCGGCGACCTTGAAGAATTCTACCCACAAATTGTATTTCGTGTTGAAAACGTCCAGAGTGAGCGAAATTAAGTTCTCAATGTTGGAAATAACCATCGCAGAGTGAAAGTGATGCTTAGAATAACCAAAAGAGGAGTCGGAGCCAAAGTCGAAGGCGATGACCGTAGCATCCTTGGCTGGTGGAGTTTTCAGAGTATCGAAAATTTTGTTATGACGAAGAATGAAGGCTATAGAAATTAGGGCAGGCTTTGCGGAGGGAGTACATCGGAAAGGTAGGCAATGACGTCATGCGTGACGATAACGTAGGTCAAGGAGAGGAGAAGGGCGGCGATGGCGAGGGCCGGCGGCGCTAGGATCGGGAAGGGCTAGGGTTTTAGGCTGATACCATGTTAGATTGTATAAAATCCCCCTTAGGGTTGCCTTGTATTCATTCACAATATATATAAAGTACAATGTATTGTATGGGAAGTTAGTTCAAGTACATTAATTACATAAATATATATATATATAGGGGAGGGTTCAAGAGAAACGGGAGTTATAGAGAAACGGGGGAAAGAATGAGAGACGTTGGATTTGATGTAACTAACGGCCAAGATCTTGGGTACATATTAACTAATATGAGCTGAATATACCCACACATCTTCCATTAGTAACAAATATGGAAATAGCTGAAAATATAGGGATTTGATTTTGATTGTGATAAATAAAAAAATAATTGCCATATATTGATTGAATGTGGGATCTGATTGTGATCGTGTATGCATTTGAAATTTTTTAATAAATATTAAATATTATTTCACGATTTATTAGTTCTTGTATGTTGTTGTATTTATTTCAAATACATCCGTTAATTTAATATTCAACATCGAATAAGCAATATTCAAATTAGTGGCGATAAGATTCGAAAATGTCATAGTTATATTGAAATCCTATTTCTTTTGAATTTAGTACTAAATGTTCAATTCTTTACAAATAATATTCGAATATTAATAACACTTTCGAATATGTTGATGTAGTAGTCATGTATTTATATATGAATATGTTAGTTTAAATATTGAACAAACAAATATGAGTAAACGAATATTAAGAACACATTATCGAATTTGTCGTTCTAGAAGTCATGTATATTAATTGTAATTATATCTGAATATTTGAGTATAAATCTTGAATAAAACAAAGTATGTAATCGAATATTAAGAATACAATCTTGAACATGTTTACAATATATATGAATATTAGGTTTACACTTTACAATATATGTAAATATGTATATAATATATCTGAATATTAAGTACAAAATCTTGAACATGTATACAAAATATCTGAATATTAACTTCATTACACTTTACAGTATATCTGAATATGTACACAATATATTTGAATATTAATTACGAAATCTCGAACATGTATACAAAATGTCTGAATATTAACTGCATAATTTTGAACATGTGTACAAAAAGAACTCGAATATATAATTACAAATATCGAATATATTAACAATGTAATCGAATATTAATTCATTGTATACTGAATATTAACTTCGGTCTTTTTATCTTTATGTGCACCACAATCATTTTCATCTTCCTCATTCTCCGGATCAATAATAGGAGCATCAACCTCATCAAAATGCTTATATGCTTTTGAACGTTTTAAACCTACAACAAATTCAAAGAACCAATTAAAAACATATGATAATTCATAAATTTTAACCTCATATTCAAACATATATAATTTATATTAAAGGCCTTAGATATCAAAATTCTTGAACATGATTAATAGATTCTAATAACCAAACTCTTGAAATTAATGCATTTTGGTAACCAAAATCTAAATTACACAAGTAGTAGTTCGAATAGAGCCAAAAGTGAAATTGAGAGGGGAAGACAAATGAAGATGAAAAAATTGGAACTCTAACCTTCAAATTAACAATTAAAGAAGAATAAGACCCTCACCAATAATATAATATTATAACCAACGAAGAAGAAGAACTGCTTCAAGGTGGAGATGCTACTCTTTGAGGATGCTACTCGTTGTGGCTCTCTCCACAAATAGATTCCCTGCAAAGAAATAAAAAAAATACAACAAAAAAATTGAGCCTTAAATTTTGAAGTTAAAGATACGAAACCTTTTAAAAACAAAGTAGAGAAATCAAATTTCTAATGTAGGAAGATTGCGCATACAATCAAGAAGAAATTTAGACTCGAATTGATTTAAAGCGGAAAAAACTAAGCCTTGATCCGAATTTTAAACACTGGAGTCCGGAGAGAATGAAGAAAGACAGAACAGAGGGCAAAACCAGAAAGGGTAAACGAAAAAAAGCGACTCACACAATTGAGAACCAAGAATGAAGAGCGCTCGATTGAGAACACAGGAAGACGATAAATGTGAAAGAGGCTAGGATAGTACCAAAGAATTATAATCTAGGGGTTTTAATTTTGGTAACCGTATATTTTGAGAGAGAAAAAAAATATTTCAATCCCTAAAATTATGCATGAGGAATTATTTCCCTAAAACAGGTACATAATAAGATCCTACTCCCGATTTGCTTTAAATCTCGTCCATCCATAAATTCTAATCAAACGTCTCATATTACTTCCTCCGTTTCTCTTTAAAATGGGGTTTCTCTAGAGCCTTATTCTATATATATATATATATATATATATATATATATGCTATCACCTAAGAAACTAAAGGAGTCAGAATTAGGCCAAGTGTGCAAATGAGGCCCAACTTCTAAGAAGTCCAAAAACAACTTACTAAAAACGTAAGAACATAAGTAGAATGTCTAAACATGGAAAAACTACTAAGGATAACAAGATATGACTCAAGGTCGCGGCCAAGGCACCGGAGGTGTCAAGACGTAGACCAAGTGTCGAGGGGACGCTTGGCGAGGCAAGAACTTCACTCGGCGTTGGCGTCGGGCTAGCGTCCTAGACTTGGGCTAGAGTCCGCGATGCCAAGGATGACGACACAGACCAGCAGTGGCGAGGATGGAAGGGCGTCGAGGCTGGCGAGGACTCGGGCCACCAGTGATTGAGTTGTCGAGGCGATGGCCTTGGCACGGCTACGTGTGATGGGGCCATCCGACCTTAGTGACAATGCTTGCTCTTTCTCAGTGGCGTCCGTAGGTGAGGTCTAATCAATACCCTAGATGGTCGAGTACATACTATACATGACTAGTAGTTTGGTCCCACTCTAAATACTTTTCCATGGCCTTGGCGCAGCTACGTGTGATGGGGCCATCTGACCTTAGTGACAATGCTTGCTCTTTCTCAGTAGCGTCCATAGGTGAGGTCTCATCAGTACCCCAGATGGTCGAGTACATACTGTACATGACTAGTAGCTTGGTCCCACTCTAAATACTTTTCCAGATTAGGCTAGCCATTAAATGTTTCAATCTTGATCTTAATATCAACACGACGAGCTTGGATGGCTTGTGGGAGTTATCCTCGGTTTCTTCCTCCAAAGTAAGGCAGTGAAAGTGGTTGTTCTAGTCAACCTCATTAAAGAAATCATCCTCATGTGGAGGATAATAAGGCGGATTATAGTCATCAACTTCTCAATGTGACAACCTCCATGAAGAAATCTTGACAATGGATCAGATCCCGGACAATTCAACTCAACCTTCAACTTCTCTTCACGTGAGCAACAAGAACAACTCACAAAAGAGTCTACAATGATGATTAATGAAGAATTCACATATTTGTAACTTAAAAACAAAATCAAACTCGATGAAACACAAAACGAACAAGATGAATCTCAATAGCAATCACAAAAACCAATGTATGTTTGAGGGAGAGAAGGGAGAAAGCCCTAGCCAGAATATTCTCTCTGTAATTCTCTATGCCTTCTAAAAATAAAAAAAAGTAGTACTTATGCTAGGTTATTCCTTCTAGAAACCCTAATAAAAGAAAATACATAAAATACTGTCGTATAATACTAGTTGATGACTATGTCCATGCGAAGCCATGATCCCTAACCGAGCAATGAAAATAGAGCACAACTCGTTTGCGGCAAGGATGAACTCGACCGAGTAATGGTGACCTAGACCGAGTTTTGGCTCCAAAGAATAACTCGGTTGAAGATTGCAAGATTGGCTATTTAATGGTGAGCTAGACCGAGTTTTGGCTCCAAATAATAGCTCGATCGAAGATGACAAAACTCGACCGAGTAATGACCGAGTTTTCCTCTCGAACCAACCACTTATGAGAATGTTCATGAAGCATCTTCACCCATCTCCCGGGCCAGCTTACGATTCCTCGATGCTAGACAACTCAATGCCATCGTTCTTCCTTGTTGAATCTTCTTAGCTCTACTTTTCGTGATTGGACATTTTATAGAAACTCTCATCAAATCCTCAACATCTTGTGGAGACTCGTTAGACTGTTCTATATCATCAAGCCCCTCATTTAACATATTGAACCTTGTGTTAATTATAAAATGGATGAAAATTAATTATTTCAATTAAATAGAAATTATATTCAAATCCTTCAACTAATTTTGTTAAAAGTTAGTAGTACACGTACCAAGGTAAAAGGCAATTTATTACGTGTATTCAATTTGCTGACATGACATTAAATTGGTAAGTAAAATAATATTCTCTCCGTTTAGTTCTATTTGTCTCTCTAGACTTAATTTTTTGTTTAGTTCTAGTTGTCTTTCTAGGTATTTTGTCCAAAATTTTACAATATCACCCTTTGTATTTATCCAATCAAAAGAAATACACATTAAATGCATTCACCATTCACCTTTTACCAATATGAATTTAATATGGACAAATTAGTAAAAATAAGATATGCCTTAATATATATGCATCAGACTATAAGAATAAATAGAACTAAATAGAGGGAGTATATGGGTCCGGTTCAGGTGCGAATGGGCGCCCAAGTGCGAAGTAAGAAAGAATAGGAGCCGTTGGATCAAGAAAAATCAAAGGCGCTGATCATTTCACTTAAAAAGGTGAAAAAAACGGCACGGGTGAATTATTGGCGAATTATTCGGGTATTTTTGAAAAAAACGGAAATAGGACACGCGCCCAGATTGTTCATCAGTATTGTGGATTTGTTCATCAATAATGTGGATTTGTTCATCAAAACTGTGATTTTGTTCATCAAAATTGTGATTTTGTGCATAAATAAACTATTGCTTGTGCATCAAAAATTTATTGTTTGTACATAAAAAATGAACAAATGTGTATCAAAATTACATGCAATATGTTCATGAACATTGTGGTTTTGTTCATAAAAAACAAAAATATTTATTCATTGGTTTTGGCATATATGTTCATCAGTTTGTGCATATTTGTTCATTAGTAACATCAATTTGTTCACTGGTTTATGCATATTTGTTCATTGCCTTTTTCACATAATTGTTCATTACTAGATGCATATTTGTTCACTAGTAACCTCAATTTGTTCATTGCTATATGCATATTTGTTCATTAATAACATCAATTTGTTCATAGCTAAATAAGGCACAAGCACTCCTCTTCGATTTATTGCTATCTCGTTCTCTTAGCATACACCATTGATTGCAAAGTCAAATTCTTTATCTATTATCTTTTGCATTCAAGTTTCTACATCAAACTTATCTTAATTTGGTACTATATATATTGAGCACTTCATTCGTATTGACAAGTTAGTCTTAAAACACTTCATTCGTATTATACTTTGAATTCAAGATAGCCTTAAAGCACAAAATAAATGCGAAAATGCACAAATAGATAGTCCTAAATGTATAAGTTGATGGTATTAATAGTCCTAAATGTACAAGTTGATAGCCTTGACACATAAAACATAAGTTTATTTCAATTCACAAATAAGGGTATAATAATGAACAAATAAGGTTATATCAATGAACAAATAAGAGTATATCCATGAACAAATAGGGTATATCAATGAACAAATAATGGTATACCAATGAACAAAAAAGAAGTATACTAATGAACAAATAATGGTATACCATGGGTATATCAATGAACAAATAGGGGTATATCAATGAACAAATTTACGAGTATATCAATGAACAAATATGAGTATATCAAAACTAATTATATGTGCATAAAAAAACTACATAATATTGTATTCCTACACATAAATAAGGTTAAAAAATAAAATTAAAAATTAAAAAAGTTCGAAATCAATGAACAATGTTATCAAAAACCCAATGCACAATTAGTTAGTATTGATGAACAATTGGTGAATATTGATGAACAAATCGCTATTTCTAATGAACAAACTGGGCGCGTCTCATAAAAACTTATTTTTCGAAAAATTCGTGAATAATTCGGGAAAAATTCGTCCGTGTCATATTTTATTGAAAAATACGTAAATAATACGGGAAAAATTCGGCCGTGCCATTTTTTATTTTTTTTAATGAATGTTTAATCAGGGACGTTGATTTTTTGGAATGAACAATCGAGATTTATTCTTATTTCCCATACAGGCGACCATTCGCACGTGACTCTTTCTCGGAAATATACTATAGATATAAATTTTAGGTAAAATTTTAACAAAATCTACGCATGAAGCAGGTACACTTCCAAAAAAAAATGATAGGAGTATCTTCTTTAAACAAAAAGAAAAGAAAAGGATAGGTTCAAATTCGCACGGATCGGAGGCTAGTTCATGCGTGTTATTTTGATACACAGTCATTGAGTCATATCACCGTTTCTTTGGAATAATATGAATGTGTGTACTCAACCTTTATGAATTAATTGGTTGTCCATCTCTTTTTTTTCAACGAGAATTGATTCACAATTGCAATCATACATTTCAATATTGGGAGATGCATATGTCTTCCGGATATCGAATAATAACAAGTGTAATTAACTCTAATAATCTACATTTTATTGTATTTAACTACATTGGTAAGAGTCATACTTTAGCTTCAACTCAAAAAAAAAGTCATGTAATTTAGCTCATTACTACCCACACGGGGTAACCAAGTGGTAGAAGATATAAGAGTGTTGGGAGGTCTCAAATTCGATTCTTGTATTTGCCCTTTCACTTGAGTGAAAAATCCAGTCATATTATACTTTTTAAGATTGGGTCAAGTTGGTCAGTATAAGCTAGTTTATTTCCGTGCCGATCGCTAAAGATAGGAACTCCATAAGAGTCATACTTTATCTTTTTTTTTTTGGATAGATAAAAATGGGAGACATCATCTTTATTGTATAATAACCCAAAAATTTTAAACCATTAAAAAAAGGTTATTAAAATTTTTATTAACTTTTGTCGAAAATTATTTCAAAAATAATAATCGACAAAAGTATTAAGATGAACTACTTGTAAAGTGAAAGTTAAGATTTAATGATTTATGTGGTTAATTATGAATTTGAATATTTATATTAGCCAAATAATAAAAGTAATGTCATTGTTTTATTATAAATGAGAAAATTAAACCTATAAGATTATGTTATAACTTTGGACCTTATCCAAAAGGTTATTAATCTTACCCAATATATTTTTATATAAAAAAACTTGACTCCTTTTCAAATTAATTTCCACTAAGAATATTTTAAAACCAAAAGATATCTAAAATGATATTTTTTTTAATGTTTTAATCCTTTAATGACAGAATTTATAATTTTGAAAAATGTGTATGTACAATAGTTGGACTGTTTTGTCACAAAATAAAAAGGTTATGAACTAATCTATAATTTTTTTTCCCAAAATAAGGACATTTTGAGTGTAGAGTGCGCAATGACCCCTAAAGTGTACACCCTCCGATCTAAATTATAGTTCGTTTTAGCAAGATGCACACATATTAGGATAAATTTTATTAACCCTTTAAACCCACAAACTGACTCTCCATTTACTAATTAACTAGTTTAGGACCTACGCCTTGCGCATGGGTTTTTTTAAAAATAAATATAGACTATTATTTTAAATAATATGTAGATCATTAGATATAAAATTAAGAAATAAATTAAATTAAGAAAATTGTAAGTTCATCATAATGACTTTTTTATGTTATATAAATTTTTTGAATAAAGTAATTTATGGATTTGATTAGGAATATATAAAAAAATATGAGTTAATCTTATTGGCTTAATCACACAAACACAAAATTTTAAACTAGAATGAAAATGAACTTGAAAATTTCTTAAGATACAAATTTAAGTATTATATAATATTTTAATAATCTTAAATAAGTCGTCACTATATGACCCGCTTGATAACCTGACCATGCAAAAAAAAAACCTACAATGTCCATACCCATTGACCCGTAAATTTTAACAATCTAAATTTGCACTCAATCCAAACTTGAAATGACTAAAGTGGGATGAAGAATAATTTATAAAAATTTAGATTATTTATTAATTAAGTTTGGTAACATGAATATTAAATTACTATTTTATTTAGAGATATTTAATTAATTTATTATGAGATATTAAATTAAAAAATAGGGTAACCGGAATATTAAATTTATATTTAATATTTGTCATTCTCATGGATAAAAATTCAACATAAAAATCCATAATTATAAATATATGAATGATTTTCTTGCATATTAAGGACATCATTAATCAAAAACATACAAATACCTCATATTTTGATAAAAAAAATTAATAATTATGTGGCCTTAATTAACCCTATATACGCCTCGTAGGAGCATATAGATAGAACTATTATATAAATGCAATTTTTATCTATATTTTTTTTTGACTGGTAATTTTATCCTTATAAACTCTTAAAGTTTTTTATCTTTCTCTATATTATTTAATGAATTACATATTGATATATGGCTAGAAGATAATTTATCCAATCTCATACCAAATTGATAAAAAAAATATTAAATAAGGTGAGTTAGTTAATTACATATTATAAATTGGAAATTCTCTCATTAAACATGTAGATGATGGAATCTCGTACCAAATTGATAAAAAGTTTATTATTAGATAATGTGTAAGATTATATAAAATTATTAAATAATGTGAATGTGTGAATTATATATTATAAAATTGGAAATTCTTTCATTTAGATAAAACTTTATTCAATCTCATACCAAAATTATAATTAAATATTGTTGTATATAATAGATAGAGATAAAAATTTGTCCAATTTCATGCCAAATTGATAAAAAAAATATTATTAAAATAAGGTGAGTGAATTACATAATATATAATTCATTATTAAAATAGGGTGATTGGAATATAAATTCTTAATGACGAATATGTCCAAAATAATATTGCTATATATAATAGATAGAGATAAAAATTTATCCAATTCATGCCAAATTGATAAAAAAAATTATTATTAAACATAAGGTGAGTGAATTACATGATATATATAATTCATTATTAAAAATAGGGTGTATGGAATATGAATTCTTAATGATGAAATTGCCCAAAAGTGCTTTAGGTTTAAAAGATACTAGTTGTACTCGTTGTGTCATGCATGACTATGACACATCAATTTTTAGATATATTATAAATATGATATTCATAAAGTAAATATAAAAAAATAAATAAAAATCCAAAAAATAATTTAAATTCTTAAATAAATCAATCAAATTCAATTCTTTAAAAATCTTTTTAATAAAAATTTAAAAAGATAATTAATAAGAAAAGATTAAAAAAATATAGAATTTTTTAAAGATAAAACATCTTCTATATTTACATAAAAATCCAAAAAGGAAATTAAGTAAAAGATAATATAATTTTTTTATAAAATTTAATTTATGAAAGTAATTATAAAGATATTTTTAATTTTTAATTTTTTTTATCAAAATTTGATTTATGATAAATATTTTTTTATAAATAGATAAAAAGATAAAGATAAAATAATTTTTGTTATTTTAATTAAAATTCGAGTTAATTTTTTTCACATAAATAGAAAGGAATTTTATTTCAAAGATATATAGATGTGGTCACATGACGTATTTTTTCTTATCTTTTTTTTTTAATTTATCTTTTACAAATATAATAAATATAGTGTTTTTTTATCTATATTGGTCAATTTTACTAATATTATTTTATCTTTATGTTTATTTGGGGATAACTTTTTACCAGTATTATTTTATTTGTATGTTTACTTGGAGAAAACTTTTTTTGCATAATTAACTATTTAAAATTATTATACTTTTTTTGCATAATTAACTATTTAAAATTATTATTTTAATAAAGGGATGATGTGGCGCAATGTGGTGGCAGAAATTGCTTCGGCTTTAGTTATTAGTAATAATATATTGATGATTATGCATTTAATTTACTTTGGAGATGTTATCACGCGTGGATTAATACTTCAACCAGTAATTTGTGCATACGTGGAAATATTTTCAAAGGGAAGCATTTAATTTGAGCGGAAAGGTATCTTTTGGTAACAATGAAAAAAAAGTAGAAACTCCTTTTTAACGTCAAATAAATTAGATCAAAATTAGGAGGCTAAAATGACCTTAATTTAGATCGGAGGGAGTAATATTTTGTAAAATTCGAAAGGCTGGGATAGGGGGCGCAACGGCATAAAAAATTGGGATATTTTGAACATTTTTTCCTAAATAAAAAAGGTACGACTATCTATGAATTTAAGATTCTAAATGCTAAAGTTGGTGCCACCAAAAAATTATGATGATGGAGAAAGAAAAATGAAACTGTGTTTTGATCTCAATATCCTTTACTTTAATCTCATTAACTCTCATATAAGTGCATTTGGATTAGTAGTTACTAAGTAAGAGCCGGCCTAACAAAATCCTATGCCTAAACTTTGTTTTTGTGAAGAAGAAAAGGTGAAGCGTAGCAAAATCCACTCGCCAATTGTTTTGTTAAAAAATATCGACTCGTTAATCGTACGTACAAGGAAAAGCTGAAAACTGTCATGACTCGTCGTTATGTTCGCTTTGTGGGCTTTGTTTTTTCTCAAGGCTGTGTGAGCTTTATTTGCCTCTTTGGGCCAAGTCCGATTAGGCCCACAATGAATAGAAGAAATAGAATGAACTAGGGAAAAAGTCAATAAAGTCAGGATGGCCGAGTGGTCTAAGGCGCCAGACTCAAGTTCTGGTCTTCGAAAGAGGGCGTGGGTTCAAATCCCACTTCTGACAATATTTTTCTTTTATTTTCCACACATATAATATATAGGACATCCTTGTTAACATCTATATCTTTTATTTTCTTTTATTTTCCACACATATAATATATAGGACATCCTTGTTAATATCTATAACTATATATTAAAGCTATCCCTTTTCGAGTCACCAAAACGATTCTGGCCCCACCTCATATTTACAAAATTAATTTTTATTTCTAATATTTTATTTTTTCCCTATTATATTCTTCTTTAACTATTTAAATCTATCTTTAACATCAAACAAATATCTATTTAGTATAACAATATCTTTTGAAAACTTCCTTATACAAATATTTAAAATTAAAGATAAAAAATATAAAATATTTTTAAATAAGTATAAATATCTTTTACCTTTTAGCATGATGTCTTTTCACGAAATTATTTATAGATATATTTTTTTTCTTTTATAATAAAAAAATAGGTAATCTATAACTATATATTAAAGTTGTACCTTTTCGAGCCACCAGAACGATTCTAGCCCCACCTCATATTTAAAAAATTAATTTTTATTTCTATTATTATAACTTCTTTCTATTAAATTCTTTTTAACTATTTAAATTTATCTCTAGTATCAAAAAAATATCTATTTAATATAACAATATTTTTTGAAAGCTTCCTACAAGTATTTAAAATTAAAGATAAAATATTTAAATATTTTAAAATATATATCTTTTGACGAATTTATTTATAGAAATATAGTGATTTTATTTTATAAAAAAATTAATGATAAATAGTCAAAATTTTTAAAATTAATAAAAATGGATAATAAAATATTTAATAGATATTAAAATATTTGATAAATTCTAAATTTACGTACATGAAAAATAATAAAATAGAAAGAATATAATATTTGATTAAAAAATTATATACATTCTAGGAACAATAAATAACTTATATTAAAGTTTATATTATATTTTCATTTATTTATTAATATTTTATTTATAATGTTTATAAAATATCGAATCGTAGTCGTACATGGTACGACGGGTAAAACTAGTTTAACTAATTACAGGGGCTTAAACGTTTTATGCTCCGAATATCAAATTTGATTCTCCAAACTCAGTTTTGTTTCCTCCCACCAAAAAATAGTTAAATATTAATTAATACACTCAAGGTGATTGAGTTGGTGGAAGGACGAGCACAGCAGACGTAGACTACATGTAACATGTTTAATCTCTATCTACAAGTCAGTCATGAGTTTGAGCCCTGAAAATAGATTGAGCAACTTATAAGAAAGTGTTTGCTTTCTTAATAAATTTACCCAACACGAAATAAACAACCACTAAATAGGCAAAAAAAAAAAAAACATGGTTCACCTTTTGAACAAAGTGAAACACCTAGTTCAGATGCCAGATTAAAGATAGACGGATAACAAAAGAGAATCCATCCAAAAACCATACATCGTCATCATTTGGATAGGCATTCAGCTACAAAGCTAGTTGCACTAATCATGTTGGAGAAATTCCACATCGGAAATACAAGGGAAATCGCACCAGCATACAAAGAAGGAGGAAACCTAACCCAATGACTTAACTTTTTGGATAAAAAAAGATGGATCCCGACTTTATATGCTAAGTGGTAAACCCCCTCCCCCAACACGTCACCTGTTCTTTCGGTCCCGGAATCTAACTAATCAACTAGCTCCGATCCATTCTAATTTACCGCTCACAATATTTTACTTTTAACAGTTGGCTCACAATATTTTACTTTTAACAGTTGGCTACTTTCAACCCCAAAAAAATGAAAACGAAAACATACAGATTAATAGAGAAGAAAAGTTGAATAAATTTGACTATGATATGTTGACTTATGCATGCAGGTTGACTTAATATTAAGAATAAGGGTATTTTGATATAGCCATATAGGTAAAGCATAACAATAAATTAACACTCTATTTCGGTAGACTCATTGCTGACTAACTACAAAAAAAAAAGCTAGAAACACTACCGCTAAAAAATCTTATACGAAAAATTGGGAATAGTTGTATGCATGGATGCAAAAAAAGAAAAAAAAAAGTAAAACACAAAATGAAGAGTTCCCCACATGCACCAATATAAAGAATAACAATGTAGATATTCCTTTTTTTTCTTTTTATTAGATTTTTATGTATTGGTTGATTCGTCTGAAACCTGAAGGTGTTATTTCTGTTCTATAGAATAATATTAGGAGTTTGACTATCTCTTGTTTAACTATTTCTATTCAATAATAAGGGTTAAAAAATCGGAGAGTACCATCTCTTCTTTGATAAAAAAAAAAAGAAAAAGAATGATAATGTAGATGAAGTGATAAGTACTTAATTTGTAAGAACATATTTTGGCATGTGGTCTATCATATGGTGGAAGGGTGACCTATTTTTGATATCCATCCTTCAAAAGGCATACAATTGACAAGTTGATATACCGTGTAAAGCAGATTGTATGGATAAACTTCTCTTTACTTAATTTAGTGTAAGAACTTTTGAATTTTGACTCGATGTTTACAAGAAGGGATGATGATGAGGTGATAAGTGCAAGGGCATGTGGCTTTTTGTACGGTGACGTTCTCACTTTTATATGCCAAACAAGTATTTGTCCTTTCCTAGCTTGTTCATTCCAAGGCTTAATATATATTGCATGTCATCCAATTCCATATGCTTGTATTTTATACATTTATATATGGACTGTGGACACACAAAAGAGGCCTATAATGGTGTGTCGTGAATAATCTCCCTAGCTACTTTTAGAAAGCGAGATAGGATTGCTTATTAGTACTTATTAGTGCTTGCTTGGGGATCGCGAACAAAACATAGTGGAGAGCGACTATGTATGTATGGGGACTATCAATAATGGGCCCTCCTCTATTATGGGCTTGTATGGTCCAGTCCAGCTCCACCTACATACTCTCGTCCATGCCTCAAATATGAATTTATTAAGAAAAATCACTCCAAGTACGTGCAACGGTGCAAGTGTACAGTAAATAGAGAATCTTAATAGAAATTACCTTCCCTAACAAGTGATTTAGAGAAAATACTAATCATTAGTAGGATAGAAAATGAACCGAGCCATTCGTACGTAAGCAATTCGGTGTTAAGTAGGCCACCGTTATGAATTCACCAAAGATCACTAATCATCTCAACCTAATTTAGAGAAAATAATCAGAGAAGAGAAGAAGAAGAGGAAGAAAAGCTCTTAGAAAGAAACAGAATGTGTTGACTTTGTAAGATAATTCAATTGAGTGGTTTTGGGGCTACTTATAGTAGCTAGTTTAACAAGTGATTTTGGAAAGGATCTAGGAGGAGCGTCTAAAAACCTAACTTCCTCTTGATGCACACTCAATTACAATTGCCAGCTAAGCATAACTAACTCACACCCCCTATCAAGTAGGAGTTGGGAATGAGCTCACAAGTCCTAACTTGCATGATAGAAAATATGTTGTAACTAAACCTAATGGTTTAGGGTCTCTTCGGTAACTGGGTGTTTATCGGTGTTGAAACTTATGGTACTAATGGTGTTGAAGCTTTTCGGTGCTGATGCTGAAATTAGATATTCAAATTGGTGGTTGTTTATGTTTAAGAAAAGCTAGGGGGCGCTCAGTAATTTTTTGGGTAAAATAGCAAAAAAGGCATGTATTATAATAAAATAATAATAAATAAATAAATAAAAACAAAAACAAAACATCCTAAACGCTAAAAAATTAATAAAGAAACAATAAGCTAGTTCGAGAAACTCGATAAGCTAGGGTGGTGCTGAAAATTTATTAAGCTCGAAATAAACTCGATAAGCTCGATAAGGTTCCATAAGCTTGGTATTGTGGTACACCTACGATAAAGTTTATTTTTATCGAAAAACGTGATAAAATACAATAAGCTAGCTTTTTGAGGTTGTCGAACACAACCTTAATCTATAAATCTGTCAATTGTAAGGATGTTCTAATATAATTTAGATACAAAAAACCTTTGAGGAAGTTTTTCTCTAACATAATGGCAATCCAACTTCAAGTGTTTAGTTCTCTCGTGAAAGATTGGATTTTCAGCTATATGCATTACTCCCTTATCGTCACAGAAGAGAGGAATAGGCAAGGGAATTTGAAGATTGAATTATTTCAACAAACTATTAAGCCAAACAAGCTCACTTACTACAATAGATATATCTTTGTATTCTGCCTCTGCATATGATTTAGAGACAACTTTTGTTTTTACTCTTCCATGAAACTGAAGAAGATCCAAGCAAAACACAATATCTAGTTAAGAATTCCAACTAAAGAAACATGTTCCCTGGTCTGCATCACAAAAACTAATAAAAGCAAGTTAAGATTGAGCAGAGTAATATAAACTTGTATCAATTATGCCTTTGAGATATTTCTCCACAAACATTAAAGTGTAGAGCTCTTAGTTCACTAAAAAACTGACTTTGTGTTGTATAGAGTAGGAGATATCAGGTCTAGATAGATTAAGATAGAATAGTCAACCTACCGGCCTTCTACAACTTCTAGATCCTATAATAATTCTCCATCATCAATAAACATCTTGAGACCTTTAGGTAGACGAAACTTAGCAGCTTTAGCATCTAGCAACTTCTAGATCCTGTACACTGAGTCTACTTATGATTATTCCCTATTTACAAAGGCAAATGAGACATTCATAACTATCTTACTTGTGTATGTGGAGTACATACTATTGATTGGGAATGACATGACAAAAACGAATGCAATCAAGCAAGCTTTGGATCATAAGTTTACAATAAAGGATTTGGGTTTGGCAAAGTATTTCTTGGTGATGGAAATCTACAGAACCGCATAAGGGATGCATCTAAGTCAACAAAAGTAAGGGATGCATCTAAGTCAACAAAAGTATGTAAAAGACATACTAAAAGATGCAAAGTTATAAGGTGCCAAAGAAACTCATTTTCCTTTACCAACTAGCCTTAAACTGAGTTCAGACACAAGGATTGTGTTAGAAGATTCTGAGCACTACATGCGTTTGATTGGTTCTCTACTTATCACTCATTCGACCAGACATTTCATATGTTCTACAACATCTCTCCTAGTTTGTAGCTCAGCCAAGGCAGCCACATTTGCAAACAACTATGTTTCTACTTAGATATTTGAAAGGGATAGCTGCAAAAGGTTTGTTCTATGCAATCCAAAGTGACTTGAAGGTCACAAGTTTCTCTGATTCAAATTGGGGGCTTGTTTGGACACAAGAAGATCACTTACCGGTTATTGCATCTTCATTGGTCATGCTCTCATATCTCGGAAAACCAAGAAACAAACTACTGATTCAAGATCATCGGTGGAAGCGGAACATAGAAGCATGACAACTACTTCTGTTGAGTTGGTCTGGACAAAATACATATTGCATGATCTGAAATTGGATGTTCAAATGCCAGTAACATTATTTTGCGACAACAAGGCGACACAACAAATAGCCGCAAACCCTTGCTTTGATGAGAGGACCAAGCATCTAGATATAGATTGTCACTATACTAGAGAACAAGTTCAATAAGGGCTCATACGCACAACCTACATATATACTAGCTTGCAACTGGAAAATGCAATGACCAAGCCCTTAGGACGTTCTCAACATGATTTTTTTACGTGTAAGTTGGGTCTCATGGACATGCTAACTTGAAGAGGGTGTATTGAGTTACAAAAGTCATGTTATTACAAGTTTGTTTTTGTTTTCCCTAATATACCCTTCTAGGAAGTTTGTTAGAACAAGAGTCGGCTAACACTAGACGTTAGAGTTAAGGGCTTTGGCTTGAAGCACAAGTAGTGTGCTTTCTGTATCTCTCCTTTGAATGAAACAGTAAGGAAAATGTCCTCATGGTCTCGTGCTTTTCAACCATAACTGAATCACAACTTCACTCAAAATCCTGTTGGACTGGATAAGGACTTAAGCCCCAAAGAGCTAGTTAATTGGGCTGGGTCGATTTTGGATCCAGAATCTCTTTTTTTTTTTTGCAAAAATATAATAGAGTAATTAGTATTATTATTATTTGGAAAATCTAGGTAGCATGATATGTTTTTTAATTCGAAATTGAAACAAAAATAAGTTGACCTCTTCAATTACTCGGTATAAATAAAAATGTAAGAAGCGAAAGCGAATTTTCTAGTAGGTTTCGAATGTTGAGTTGTTGCAAGCTAGGTACATGAACTGGGGGGTGAAGTGGGAATTAAATTGTGGATTTAAATGAGGAGGAGGAATCTTGCAGGAATTGGTTGGGAGTAGTTAATGTTTAATTAGAGAACCACCGCCGAAGATGTAACGGTGCGCACCAAGCAAAACGACTAAATTAATGTACTGTGTTGTTATCCAGACACGTATGCCACACTACTGGTGGTCCACACCACATACCACATGGGAAGCCAGAGAAATACTCGTATTTTTCAAGACAAGTCAAGACACAAAAAAACCCAAGTCGGAGGATCTGGCCGCATCCTACGTGGAGCCGACGCAGCTTTGGCGCGGCTTCCCGTATGAATGCGTTCGACAGCCGAGACAAACTCTGCCTTCTGCAGTTGTGCTTCTTCTTTCCCACTTCAATTCTCTTCCCCGTTTTTCCAGTCTTGACAAAAATTACTGCAGTGTTTTTACCGTGTCCTTCTTAATTGAACGAAATCCTTTGTTTTGGACAATGTTTTGCTGGAGACACAAGCTGATCGACACAACACAAGTACCCAAATATACTAATTACAAATCAACTGCAGGAGCTCCAATAAGATATTTGACTATTTGAGTTTAAAATAAGGTTTGTATTTACTTGTTCTAGTGTTACTTCGAGTGCTACATTGTTGTTTATGTTTTCTGCACTCTGTTACAAAACGTAGTAAATGATAAGTGAAAACTGCAGCAATCTCATTCTCTAGATACATAATGAAGCTCAAAGATAGTCCGTTAGAATACCACTCCTGAGTCCTGAATGATTTAGTTGTAGCTTCTTTTCTTTTTAGCTGAAATGGTTTAGTTATAGCTAAGCTCGACTGTCCACTATTTAATTCTATATCCAAGAAGTTGTGAAAAAACAAATGAAAATTAGTGCATCATAGTGATTAGTTAGTTAAGCGTATGTTAGACCACGCGTCTCTTGTAACAGACCAAAAGGTCTTGTCTGTTTCTGTAACAGAACCAGGGGTTAGTGCTACGATAAGATATTTGTAGCGTGCGTTTAAGCGTTGTTTCTAATTTCTGTATTAGCAAAGCGCATCAATATGACAGTTGCAGCAAGCTGATTCATAACTGAAAAAAATGAAGCTCAAACAAATTTTATAAAGTTCGTCCAATATATTATAAAAATAAAAAAGGATCACAACAAGTGGCAACATTCAACACATCAGACTGTTAAAAAACTAAGACTGACTGTGAATCCTTTGTTTCTAGCTAACATCATTACTAATTTAGAAATAAAAATAGTTACACTCAAAAGTCAAAACCCAAAAACTCGAAACGCATCGTTTTGGGATGGCCACTACCAGCACTGGTCAGTCTCCCAAGAGCGGCGAGTAAACCGAGACGCCGTTGGGCCCCGCGCTCTGCCGCCAGACACGCCGCTAGCGAAGGAAGAACCAGATCCCTTCATCAAACGACGCCGTACGAACAACGCCCGGTCGTAGTCGGCCCGTTTACCCGGATCCGAGAGCGTAGCGTAAGCCTCGTGGACCCTGATGAATTCGCCAGCTGAGGCGACGTCGTTTTGAGCGTTGGCATCCGGATGCAAAACCCTAGCCAGCCTCCTGTACGCCGCTTTGATTTCCTGACAGCTCGCCGCGCTCTGTATGCCCAGCAGTTCGTAAAACGAAGCCGTCGACGACCTCTCGGCCACCGGAGCCGCGGCGGCGCAAACGGCGGAGATCGGGCGGATCTTCTTCTGGAATCGGACACTTGATACGGGGGTAAAGGTCGAAGACGGCGTCGCATTGGAGGCCAAGGAGCGGGAAGAGGAGATGCAGTGAAAGGAAGAGGAAACTGAAGCCATTTTTCAAGTTGGACAATTGATTCGGTCGGTATCGCTGTTGTTTTTGAAGCGGATAACAGTTTGGATGAGATTTTGTGGTTAAGGTTTGGGGGGATGGGGGGCTATATATAGACAGAGAATGTGGGGTTGAGAATTATTGGGAGGATAAGATGAGAAACTTATCCAATGAAGAAAATGATGTGGCAGAGGCAGTGGATCCACGTAACCACCATGTGCAATTCTGCTTCCATTTGTTTGGATTTTGAACGGGTGGTTTCTGGTTTCTGGTTCCCGGTTTGCGGTTTCAAAACGGTGGGAGTCGACGCGGGATACTCGGATTAACGCACCGACTGCTCAACACGGCGCCGTTTCAGGATTCCGGAGTTATTATTAATCCCGACTTTTTTAATTGTTCAATTAAATGCTGATTAATGAAGATGCTCAGGATGGATAATTAATTGTTGATTCCGTTATTAATTTGAGTTTAGTTTGACAACAAACAATAAATAAAAACCTTGACTGGGCTATGAATCAACATTTTCATCACTATCCAGCTAAGGAAACTAGCTAGTTTGTTTTGGTTATTCAATTACTCCGTATTAAACTAATGTTTGTGAGTTCCCCTTAGAGAATGCATGATTAGCCAATCTAGTTATTTTCAACCGAGTTTGTAGTTTCTATGAGATTTAAAACTCGTTAAATGATGAAGGAGGGATTAGACTTATAATTTGCGTACAAATAATATACCGAGTACGTTTATTAATTGAAAGGAGGGATTAGACTTATAAGCTAGCTCGCTTCCAAATGAATGCAAATGGCTCCATTAGCAAGTTCAATTAACACCGCCGTCCAAACTTAAAAAATAATTATAAGTGTCATCCTGTTCCTCAGGTGGGATTCAAGTTCAATCAATGAACAACGTGGGTGAGCACGACCTACGGCGAAAGAGACATTAGGACGAAATTCTTTTTTCACAGCTCTAGAAATTCAAGTTTCTCATTCTTATCCATCAAATAATAACATTAACTCCATCTCCAAAATTCATTCCATTTTCATAGGTTAAAATTGGAGCAGTTGCATATTCGTATTGCGATAGCTCACCTAATGACAATGACTTGGAAGATAATAGAGAACCTCACAAAGTTTTTGGGGTAATTAGCCAAACATTATCACTTTAGGGGGATATTTTGACTAATGCCCAAACAAATGCCACAAATTTTTGAGTTCTACTCCTAAATTTGAGTCAGTTTGTAATCGAACACTTGAAATCAGTTTACCTATTCAAATGTTAAGAAAAAACATAGACTCTATAAGTTTTTATTTAAAAAAAACATTTGATTTTTATAATCTTGTACGTAAGTCAGAGGTAAATCAAGCATGGCATATACTTTTTTCTTCCCCTTTTAACAAATATAAAATTTTTGAGTGGATATGTATTGAATTGATAAGAAAATATGGATTAAGAGTGAAAGGAGGTGGCATGGTTTCATGCAAAATGTCCTAAATGTGGGTTCACTAGTTACAATAAAAGTGTAATTGCACATGAATTAATCTGGCTTTTGAGTAAATAAAGTAGGTAGTTTATGTAAGGGTAAACTACACAAAACCACCCCTTATTTTGGGTTGTTTGCAAAAAACCACCCTTTAATTTATTTTTTACAAAAAATCACCCTTTATGTAGCTTCTGTTTGCATTTAGCCACCCATTCTCTTTTCTGTTAAAGATTCCGTTAAACACACAAAATAATTAAGGCATTAACTATTCTACCATTACAATATAACCTTCCATCTTTCCTAGATCCACCATTAATACACATCTCAAACTTGTAAATTAAGAATCCTATATGAGAAGCCCCTTGATTTACTGCCCAAATTGTTCAATATAAATCGAATTGTAAACTCAAAACAGGATATCAAAACTCTTACTGTCAAAATCGACTTTCCAATCTAACCCAACAAAATACCTTTTCCTGTAGCAATTAGAGTTTATTTCAGCACATTGGCTTCTCTGTTTGACCCAAGCAAAACTGGAAAGAGGGCCAATTGAAACAACGGGATCTGATGAAGATAACAACTAAAAGTAAATCGATTTAGAAAGCGTTCAAGAAAGAGCTTTTGTGTGTGCTTTTACCTCTTCCAGGCTGTTATTTTAACTCTTCTTGCTTGGAACTCTTGATTCAATTCAATTTTTTGTTCTTGGAATTGGGTTAATAAAGGCTGCAAGTTTTTTTCCCTTGGAAATGGGTTAAAAAGGATTAATTTTTTTTAGCAAACCCCCAATATTTTGCTTTCAAATGTTTCTTCTTCGTAAATCTTTCCTACACATATTCCCATGACAATTTGTTTATGCTTCTTTTCATCTTTTAAACCCTACTACTCTAGCTAGTGAAATGTTCTACTGGTGTGTGTTTAACGGAATTTTTAACAGAAAAGGGAATGGGTGGCTAAATGCAAACAAAAGTTACATAAAGGGTGGTTTTTTGTAAAAATTAAATTAAAGGGTGGTTTTTTGCAAACAACCCAAGATAAGGGGTGGTTTTATGTATTTTACCCTTTATGTAATGACTAATGTTAGGCCGAATACATAAATAGGTCCCTGAATTTTGACGATTTTGGCAACCATATCCCTGTACTTTTCGGTTTTCAGATAGGTCTCTGCACTATACATTTTTTTGTCATTTAAACATAAATCACATGAGCTCTAAGAACGTGCAATCCACTCGCGCTGAGGTAGATATAAATTGTGCCATGTAAGCGCCAACTATATAATTTTAATACATTTTAATAAAAAGTATAATTTTTTAATTAAAAAATATTTTTTTGTCTCCTTCCTTTTTTTTATTGAACAAGAACCAGAGAGTCTTCTTTCCCGAGTCTTCACCGTCGGCATATCTTGATTTGTCTATGCACACTACAAAACTCAACTGTCTGGAAAAAGGCCCTTAGGGCTCATCGTGAGGCTTCTCCACGCATCAATTGCATCAGAACACCGCTCAACTGACATAACGCCCAAAATTGCAAACAAAAACCTAGATTTCAAATCTCACAAACAAACCTAGAATGCATATTTAAAAACAAAACGGTGAATTTCAACCAACGAGCCCCTTTCTCGAGCTCAATCGTGACCTAATTTTCACAATTACTTCACTCCCTGTCGCGTAACAAGAGAACAACACACCATTGATGAAATCCACCTCAAAATCGGTTCTTGTTTGGTTCCAGATCTGAGTTTCCGAGCTCCGCGTCTCCTTTGTCGCCTTTCGTTGTGCTGCGTACAAGTTCCGACCCTACTACACCAGAAGTGAAGAACCCGAATTCTCTCTCCGAGTCCGTCGCTCCGTCCTCTAGTTCCTTGGTATGTCGGAGGTGAAGAACCCGAATTCTTTCTCCGAGTTCGCCGCTCCGTCCTCTGATTCTGGTTACTTTGTATGCCGGAGGTGACGATCCCAAATTCTTTCTCCGAAAAGGAAAAAAATTTATAAAAAAGGAAAAAAGAAGATGCAAAAAAGAAAAGATCCAAAAAAGATATAAAAAAGGAAAAAAAAGAAACGATTGGTGAAATAGAAAAGATCCAAAAAAATATAAAAAAGGAAAAAAATAAATAGAAAGGCAGATAAAAAAGAAAAATAAAAATTTTATGTTTTTATTTGTAAAAAACAAATGAGAAAAAAAGAAGGAAAAAAGAAATAGAAAAGGCAAATATAAAAATAAAAATTTATGTTTTTATTTGTAAAAGTAAATGAGAAAAAAAATTATAAAATTAAAAAAAAATCCATATAAGTGAATTCAAATAACTTAACACGCTGAGGTGTCGATTGTTGTTCACGCGCAATGTCACATAAGCATTTTGTGTTTAAATAACAAAAAAATGTGTAGTCCACGGACCTATCTGAAACCCGAAAAGTACAGGGATATGGTTACCAAAATCGTCAAAGTTCAATGACCTATTTATGTATTCGGCCACTAATGTTAGGCATAGCACCTAGGTACATGTACATGGAAGAGTCACGGAAGCAGTCAGTC
Organism: Fallopia convolvulus; assembly: GCA_964016875.1. NCBI lineage: Eukaryota > Viridiplantae > Streptophyta > Magnoliopsida > Caryophyllales > Polygonaceae > Fallopia > Fallopia convolvulus. The sequence continues at coordinate 38,779,629 of OZ024721.1, forward strand.
TGGTACAGAGTACAGACAGAGCAAGCAATAGAGAGAGCATTGATGAATGTTAGGCAGCTAGCTGTATCCATATGGGCAATGGGCCCATCTGGAAGGCCCAAATTGTATTTGTGGATAAAGATGCCACCCACTGGCCCACATTCACACACCATCATCATCCCATGAATGGGAAAGCGCAGTGGGGTCCCAAGCAAAACAAGATAGTGAAGATACCATACGTGATACGCCCTCGGTTTGGTTCTCCAATAATAAATAACTGAGAAGTAAAACTCATGTGCCTGCTATCCAATTTGCCTTGAAAGCAAAGACAAGCGTACGTGTTGTTGGGTACGTGAGTTAATTCGGACCTAGCTTTCATCAGCTTGTATCTCCAATCACATATTCACATGCCTAGCGTCATTTCAATTTACCCGCCCTTATCAACAAGGCTGTTCCCACATCGAGGAAGAAGAGAAATGGCAGTGGGCGCAGTTAGTATAAAAGGGCTGGGCTGATTCCTTTAAAAAAGTATGATCCTTCAGGCAGTACAATGGGACATGAGGAGTGGTCAACACTCGCATGTTTGAAAATGCGAGAGGGGTGTCCAGCCCAAGCCTGGTTACGACTACTTGGGCACCCACCTCTGATACCTATTGCCACTCTGCCCTAGTGATTTTTTTTCTAAACATGTCGGCCTTGTACATTTAACACTTTAGGCTGTGTGGGACATAGTTGGTCCATCGGTGGGCTGTGTGGGACATAGTTGGCCCATTGGTTACGAAAGCATGTACATTTAACACTTTGGGCTGTGTGGGACATAGTTGGCCCATCGGTGGGCTGTGTGGGACATAGTTGGCCCATTGGTTATGAAAGCAGTTAAGAGTTTCTTTCATTCAGGAAAAATCTTAAAACAAATAAACCATACATTCATCTCTCTCATACCAAAAATAGATAATCCCTCATCAACAAATCACTATATAGACCATACCAAAAATAGATAATCCCTCATCAACAAATCACTATATAGACCAATAAGCCTATGCTCTAAGATATATAAAATCTCGAAAATTATAACCGAACGACTAAAAGTGATTATTCCTAAAATCATCCACCCACTTCAAGGGGCATTTATAAGTAACAGAGCCATTCAGGATAATGTACTCATTGCTCACGAAATATTTCACTCCTTTAGAGGAAGTAAGGCGAAAGATGGATAGGTAGCAATCAAGCTTGATATGGAAAAAGCTTATGATCGATTAGACTGGTCTTTCCTGTTCAAAGTCTTAGAAAAATTTGGATTTAACGAGCGTTTTATAGGGTGGATACGAGAATGCGTGTGCACAGTATCGTTCTCAGTTTTAGTCAATAACGGACCTACAGATCCTTTCGTTCCGGAAAGAGGTCTGAGGCAAGGAGACCCACTTTCCCCACTTTTATTTGTGATTGGCACAGAAATCCTTGCAAGGAAACTCCAAAGAGAGTGCGAAAATGATCGATGCTCTGTGGGTTTCCCAGTAGTCAAAGGAGGGCTAAGAATTCCTTTTTTAGCCTTTGCAGATGATATTATCATATTTTTCAAAGCGACTCAAGGCGCATGTACAAGGGTGAAGAAAATAATAGGGGAATACGATGCCATTTCTGGGCAAAAAGTAAATTATAATAAATCAACTTTCCAAACTTCAAGGAACATCAGTAGACACCATAAACAACAAGTTCAACAAGCTCTTGGAATTTCCTCCATGACCAATCTTGAGAAATATCTTGGATGCCCGATTATCAGTAGAAAAGTGAATAAGGAAACATTTAAAGAGTCGGTGGAAAAAACACAAGGTCAATTAATTAAGTGGAAAGCAAATTCCCTCTCACAGGAAGGACGTACAATTTTGATACGATCAAACCTAGCTACAAAACCAAATTATATTATGCAAAGTTTCATGCTCCCAAAGAAAATTCATGAAGAACTTCATAGAATTAATAGGACGTTTTTCTGGAATAAGGATCAAAACTATAAACCCCTAATAGGATGGGATAGAATATGCAAACCCAAGACACATGGAGGACTAGGATTAAGAAAAGCAGAACATATGAACAAAGCGTTACAGATGAAACTACTACGGAAAATTCTTGCTGAACCACAGAACATTTGGGTTAAAGTAGTCAAGGAAAAATATATGAAAAAACATAATCCGTTTTCATACAAAACTAAAACACATACATCATGGCAATGGAAAAAACTAATGAATCTAAGAACAAAATTTAATAAAGGGCTGATTTGGCAACTTGGAGATAGACAAACAATCAAATTTTGGGATGATAATTAGGCCTTAGAAAAACAGTTAAAACAATATGCGAAAGACCCCACTGCAATTAATGAAGAAACAAAAGTAGCAGAATTCTTAACACAAGACAAGACATGGAATGTAGATGCCCTAGAACAAATCCTACCAAATGAACAAGTGGAAATTATAACATCCATCCCAATACCAGATAACAATATCCGAGATAGATTATATTGGGCTCCGAGCAAAAATGGGTGGTTTTCGACACATTCTGCGATCAATCTGGTCACTCAGGCAACACACCAAGAACCATGTATTACAGACTGGATATGAAAATTGGATATACTACCAAAAGTAAAAAAACTTCCTTTGGAAAACAAGTATGAATGGCCTACCAACGAAAGCTAGACTAAGAGAAAAAAATGTACCTACGGCTGGGGGATGTATAATGTGTAATTGTACGGAGGAGGATAGCACACATCTTCTTATGGAATGCCCACATACGTTGAACACAATTAAGAAAATTAGCATGAACATTGAACAAACCTTAAGAAGTTACAATACACAAAATAAAACACCAAAGAATATTCTAACAGAACTGTTTAATCAATTAGGAGAAAAAGAATTCATTAAACTAGCAATTTCTTGGTGGAGCATTTGGCATCAGAGAAACAAGTTGACATTTCAACAAACACCGAATGATTATATACAAGATCTTCCGGGACATATCAAGACACAATTGGAACCATGGAAAATAGCAAAAAAGTGGAATGAAGACGAAGAATGTTTAACCATAAACAAACAACAAAGAAAAAAGAACAAAGAGTCTAGATTATGGAAAAAACCACAACGAGGAATAATAAAATGTAATTTTGATGGATCAAGACTACATAATGGACAAGCAGGGGGTGGAGCAGTTCTTAGAAACCATAAAGGTGAAGTGATGGAATTAATGGCCAAAAAAAACTGGAAAGATATCAGCCATTAAGGCGGAAGCATTGGCCCTTAGGGACGGGATAAGATTGGCAAAACAAAAACTATACAAAGACATTGAAATTGAAGGAGACAACATACAAGTGATAAAAGCAGCCCAGGGTGAGAGAAATTGTCCGTGGGAAATTGAGATAATTATGGCAGACATCTTGGTATCCCTTCTGAGATTCCATTCAGTTCGAATCACACATGTGCCTAGAGGTTCCAATGTTGTGGCTGATAAAATTGCGCGTTTGAGCCACAGTCTTCCTCTAAGCAACTTATTGAATCATACAGAACTTCAGGTTCTCATCCGAAAGGATGCTCTAGGATGCCCACCCTGATGGGTGAGCATCCTAATTTTCACCTAATAAAAAAAAACACTTTGGGTTGTGTCCCACAATAAACATTAATTAAAGTTAATACTTAGTAACTTGATTGTGTTATAAATTTCTACTTTATATAATTTAAATATATTAATAAACATTAAGTTAATTTTCTTACTACTTAGTAACTTTATTGTGTTATAAATTTGTTAATTCTTTTACTTAGCGACTTTCTTGTGTTATAAATTTCTACTTCACAAAATGTACAAATAGACTAAACTATCTTTTCTAATTTACATTTTTTTAGCATTTATAATATCTATTATAATACATTATAAAGCAGAAATCGTCTTTGTTAAAATAACTGCCCCACATGACATAACTTTTAAATTAAAAATTATTTTAATAAATTATATTATACTTGTTAGACGTCATACCCTAATTATCTTTAATTTATACTATTATATTGTATTTATTTTTTCTCGATTTTATCTTCTCTACCAATCTTTATATTAATATTTTTCATATTTATAAACCTTATCTTATTCTTCATGCAATAAAGGATTATTTAAAAGTGTTCAATTCAAGTAAAATTAATATTTTAATAATTTTTGTTAAAATTTGGAGCAAGATCTCAACCAATAATGAAAAAATATTTAAATATATTCAATTGAAATATGGAGAATAATATAAAAAAATTAATTTTTATAAATTAATTTTAATTAGGATATTATATACATGCTTTTTATATTTTTATTATTAATATCACAACGCTGTATAAGTTTTAGTAAAATTCTGTGAATATCACAACGCTATATATATAGGGTTGAGTTCAAGTAAGGAGGTAATTTAGTGTAAATAGTTAGGAGAAATAAGGAGCGTTGGATGTAGAGAGATGAATGGTACTGATTTGATAGGATTAATGATTTAAAAGAAAAAAGAATAATAAAAAACATATCCCGTAGATTACGGTGGTTACCAAAATTATACCTTTTTTTAATCTTTTTTATCGTCGTAAAGTTTATAGTAACATACATTTGCATCGTATTATAAATTGTTCATCAATTAACATAGAGTTGTTCATTACAATAAAGAAATTGTTCATCAAAAAAATCTCCGTACATTGAACTAATTTGTTTCTTGTTCACTATCTATATTATGTTGAGTTATTGTTCATCAATTAATTTAGAGTTGTTCATTAAAATAAAGAAATTGTTCATTAAAAAATTTACATACATAGAAATAATTTGTTCGTTGTTCACGATATTAGGGTTGATTAACTTTTGGAAAATAATTACTCTAATATAAACAAAAAATCAATCTGCTTCTCTCTCTTATAGTTTTCATCGCTTCTATATATAAGTGTTGATGAAAAAACGCTCTCTCCTCCTATAGTACATATTGAACAACTAACATATCACAAATGAACAACTACTTGTTCTTGAAAGAACAACTAGTTGTTCTCGAATGAACAACTACAATCTCGTACCTATTAATAAAAAAAAACAACTACTTACTTATGAATGAACAATTAGATATAATCAAAAGAACATCTAACTACCCTAGTTGTTCTTCTAATTATATATAATTGTTCATTCATAAGTAAGTAGTTGTTCATTGTTTTTTTATTAATAGGTGCGAGATTGTAGTTGTTCATTCGAGAACAACTAGTTGTTCATTCGAGAACAAGTAGTTGTTCATTTGTAATATGTTAGTTGTTCAATATGTACTATAGGAGGAAAGCGATTTTTTTCATCAATGCTTATATATAGAAGCGATGAAAACTATAAGGGAGAGAATCGGATTGATTTTTTTTCTTATATTAGAGTAATTATTTTCCAAAATTAAATCAACCCTAATCCCTAGAATTATGCTCCATTTTTCTTTGATTTTTTAAAAGTTATTTATTATTTTAAATCTACACCATTAATTATATAGAATCCGACGCTTCTAATAACTTCTCATTATTTACCGTAAGAAGGCTATTTACTTGTTCTCGACCCTATATATATATATATATATATATATATATATATATATAACAATAAAAAGTACTCCATCCGTTTAGTTCTATTTATCTAATAATATGGAAATCTTAAAACCTAAAAGGAATGATTTCTGTAGAACTCTTGTCAATTTCGTTTATGCATGACTAAAGCATGGCCACTCTTTGTCGTAAGGTGGAAACCCCCAACTTTTTTGTGGGTAATCCCGTAGTGAAAACTAAAATGACAATTATTTCAAAACAAAGGGAGTATAAAACTATATAGTATAAAACAATTCCGTGAATCTAATTTTGCATGCCTCAAACGGCTACTGTTAGAAAAGGACGAGGAAATACAACGTTGGAACCGCAACGTGGAAGAGTTACAAAAGAATATCTCTATAAACGCAACCTTGTATCGAGAACAGGAGTTGGAATTATGTGAGGCTCACAAGGAAAGCCAACACTTCAAAGAAACACTAGACGAAATTCAGAAGGAACCATTACCGAAAGACATCAAGGGAACTACCGGGAGTTTAGGCGACAAAACACAAAATGACGCCCATGCCCGAAGCCCAGGCAAAGAGGGACATAGGAGCGAGGGCTTGAAGCAGCCGTCGATGCAAGAATGGAGGCCAGAACCGCGACCTGAGGAATCACAGAGATGACCATCACAAGGAGACGATCGAATCAAGGAGCGATATCTGACCCACCGGGAAACCGAAAGAGATCGGAACCGGGACCGGTCTTGGGGAAGGAAACGTACTCTTTCCAGAGAGAGAAGGTGATATAACCCACGAGGGAGGGGAGAACGCGCGAGGATAGACAGAAGAGCTCGAGAAAAAACAACTAAAGCTGTCCGGGCAAGGCGTTGAGCCGGATTTAATCGAGTTTAGAAGATTTAGAATAAAGGAGTACTCTTCTACTAGGAGGGGCTTTTCCTATGAAGTTAGTTTCCCCCAAGGTTTAATGAGGCTCCGTAGGCTAGGAGTAGTTTTCGTTTTTTGTGTTTGAGCAATGTTTTGCAAAAGCACTCGTGTCGAAAGGTTTTGTTGGAATCTTTGAATTGGTAAGGCTTGATTGAGTAATGCGCGTGTCATTGAAGCCTCTGATGCATGTTACGGAGAGTAAGCGACGCGTTGGCGTCAGCAAAAGTGAACGGCTTGTCAGCGTCAAAAAGAGATTAAGCGACGCGCTAGCCTCATCAGAGGTAGGCAACACGTAAGCGTCTACAAGTATGAAATGATGCGTTGGCGCCTATGACGGAAAAGCAATGCATAGACATCCGCAAGAAAGAAACAAAGGTGTATTGACTCTAGATCTGAGGCCCTTGGGCGCTCGAGAAATAAGGTGGAGTCGAATTATTCCCGAAGTTAGCTTGAATGGGAACCTATGTGGCATGGCTCGTAGTACCATGTTGGCACCCAGATGAGGCTTCTCCCAAGGAAATGACTACCATATTTCCTTCCATCCAAAGTAGAATGTTGCATGTAGCCACGAAATGAGGCCCATACTTTAAATGCACATTATTCATGTCCATAAAATATCGACATTTAATGAGGCTTACTTGTGGACTAGTTTTATGGCACATAAAAGTTAGCTAACCAATTTTAATAAGCCCAAATAAATTATATAATCATTTAAATAATACTCCGTAAAACCCTAACACTAACCAATCCCTAGCACCCCTTCTTCTCTTTATATGGAGTGCTTGAATAAACTTGCATCTTACCTTGCTCTTAAAAACTTTAACCAATTAATTCCTCGTGTTCTTCATTTGATTACTATTTGATTTCTTGTTTGTTAATATCGTTTTGTTTGTTAATTCGATCGAACCAAAATTTGCATCAACAGTTAGACGTAAAAAAATTAATTTTTATTCCTAACCCTAAATTAATTATATTTTAATTTTCCAAAAATTATTTTAATTTTTTATTTAAATTTATTAATGTCCTCATCTTTTTTTCTTTAAATTATCTTAGGATATTTGTACACTTGAAATTTTATTATTTTTTTCTTTCTTTTGATAATAATTTAGTCAAATTTTAACAATTTCAATAATAATTTTTTCATCTTTTTAAAACTAATCGATGATGTCCAAAATGGTAAAATAGGAAGTGGGCTCGAGATGCAAAGAATACACAGACCCGACTGATACGTGATTATCTCCTCGATTGCTCGATGATGACAATTCGGTCTTGTTTTGGCCCGATCTTGACAAGTAATTCTCTTTCAATCTGATTTGCTTAATAAAGTTAGAAACCTGTTGAACAAGTAATCAAATAAAAGAAGAAACTGATTTGATAGATTGAAATAATCAACTTTGATAGTTCAATTGGATTGGCTCTAACGCTAAATCCAATTGATTAACTAGATTTGATCTTTAACAATCAAACTAGAACAATCTCAATTGACTAAATCAATAAACCAAATTGAACACACGAAAGAGAGAGAATTCGAATGGAGTATGATGATCGATCTTCGTAGGTTTGAATGCTAGAACACGAGTTGTTTTAATGGCCCAAGAGCAAGATTAAACCAAAGGGGTTTAATCTTACTGAGCTGATTTTTATTGAATGAAGATGCAAACTATAAATAAGAAATACAAAACAAAGTTCCTTGGAGAGCAAGGCATGGCATGGCCGGCCCTAGTAGGGACAATTCAGTCCAATGACTTACTTCCCAAGATAACATAAAATAATTAAAAAGCATCTATCTAAGTCTCCTTATCATAAATAAATCAAATAAATAATTATTTGACTTATTTATATAAGAAAACTAAAAAGCTAATCCTAAAACTCAAAAAGATATAAATAATAATAAAGCAAGATATATTTCAGCCCTAACAAACTTCCTATGGCCGAAATTATCATAAAGATAAAGATATAATCAAAATAAAAGATAAGATTCCCGTAAGACTTGAACAACTCTCAGTAAATCGCATTTTTGACCTCTTTACTCTTGGATTCTGGATTCGACGTAAACTAAAAAGTTGTAGATCTTTTAATTATCTATCCAAATCAATTTGGACGGACTTGAGATCAATTTTCTAGCCCACGTTATGATCATTTTACTGAGCACTGCTTTTAATTTGACGGGTTTCATAACTTTTCGAACTTTCAAAACTTCATCCTCTTTCTTGACGGCCTTGGACGCCATTGATGAACATAATTAAAGCACAATATGGAATCCATGAAAACCTTCTTGAACTTGAATGCTCGGGACCTTAGTAAAGGTCTTGGTGTTTGGCCTCCATTCGTCTTCAACGAATCATTCGCTTTGATCCTCCCTTGATTTGCATCACCGACGGGATTCCCAAGGTGGATTCTGGGGCCCACAACCGTACCCGTCATTTGATTAAACGAAATTCCTATCTCCGCGAGGTCTTCCGAAACCTCGAAGCGAGGTCTAAACCTCGCCACCGACTCTACTGACACGCCCGCCCACCCGGACCACTCAGCTGGCGCCGCTTCCCCGAGCCAATCACCGGCTGCCTCGCCTCCGGACCAATCAGAAGCCCTGATCTCGGGCGTCCCAGATCAGATGATAGCCAAAACTCGACTCCTCAATTCTCTATAAATAGAGGAGAACCTCGTAAGTGAGAGGGGTCGAAAAACATCTTGAACTCAACAACTATCTTGCTCGTTGAAGATCGACGTGATTGAAACATCGTCAAAAGACCTCGCTATAGACAAGTGAAGTTCACAAAAAGACTTCAAGTCACACAGAGCTCTCGTTCACATCAAAGACCTTGCTACACAATCTCGCAAGCCATCTTCACCACACTCTCAGCTCAGCCTCGCACCGAGATCAATCAAGTGGCACCGAGGTGGTAGATTCGCATAGCAATTAGGAGATCTCGAACATTGTTAGATCGAGATCTCGAATACTCGTAGGAGGTCTAGGGTGTAAACCTCGTTGGCTTGTAACCTCGTTGTAAAGAAATAATAAATAAAGAGCAAGCGTTTGCAAAATCGAATAAAATAATCTCGTTTCTTGTCATTTAGCGAACAATTTATTTCGGGTTTCATCACTGGCGCCGTCTGTGGGAACCTCTTCATCCTAAGCAGTTTCTCGAGTTGTGTAAACCTTGGCTTCGATCCCCTCAAAATGGCTTGCCCAAACAATTTCTTCCCCGAACACCCCGTTAACATGCCCGAAACCGCGCAGTGGACAGGCATAGGGCCTCCGGGCTGCCCGTTCGTGGTCCCCCCGGGCTGGACGTACACCGCCCCGCAAAACCCATACCCATTCTAAGGGTACGAACAGGGCAGTACACCCCTGAACCCATACCCCTACCCGGGCTATGGGCAGTACCAGCAGGGCTTCGCCCCTTCATACGTCCCTGTTCCCCCCCGAGGCAACCCCACTCTGAGTACGTACCCGCGTACGTCCCCGGACATGTGCCGAGACCCGAGACGTCCACCAACGGTTTGTCAACGGAAAGACCTCCCCGGGACCCAATGCAGATCTCGCAATCCCGTTCGCGACGTTCAAGGATGCGGGACACGGAGTTGTCTGAAACAGCAGGGAGTGCTATGCACCCCATTAAATTGAAGTCACGCCGCCAACCAGTCGAGGTCGGGTGCCGTTCCCCTTTCGTGACCGAGATTCAAGAGGCACCTATGCCCAAAGGTTTCCATTGGCCACAAATGGGCCTCTACAATGGCACGGCTGACCCGGAGGACCACGTAAAGCACTTTGCTGTCCAAATGAATGTCAACTCCTACAATGACGCCATATTCTGCCGGATCTTTCCAACCACCCTGGACAAGGCCGCGATGACGTGGTTCATAAGCCTCAAGTTAGAGTCTGTGGCCTCGTTCGCCCAACTGTGCGAATCCTTTGTCACACACTTCAACGGCTCTAGTAAGTGCAAGAAGAACATGCGGGATCTCCGCGGTATTGAGCAGGGAGAGAGCGAGCTGTTGGGCACCTTCTTCACGAGGTTCACCACCGCAGTCGTAGAGATCGTACACATCGACGAGGCATCGGTGCGAGATATCCTCATGGCCAACCTGTGCCCAGGTCCCTTCAAGAATTTCATTTTCTTGAAATGCCCAACAACGTACGATAGCCTGTGCGCCCGGATCACGTCCCAAGTGTATGCCGCTAACCAAAGCTCGCGGCCGAGGACCAACAAGGAAATCGTCGCCGAGGCTAAAAGAAAGGCAAAAGTGGCCGCCCCGGCCGCGAGGGATGCATATGTGATGCAAGCCCACAACCCCGTCAACTACAACAACAATAACAACAACAATAGAAACAACAACAACAACAACGGCAACAGGAATAACCACTATAACAACCGCGGAGGCTGCGATGGAGGTTAGAGCTGCTTTGGCGAGATACCACGATGTTATAGAGGCAAGGGCGGCCCTGCGTACAACCCGAATGAAAAGGGGGGCGCCAACCCCGCATCGGGAGCCAACTCCGTACCACGAGGCCCGAGTCAGGCTCAGGCCAACAACGTCGAACAGCAGGCTCCCGCAAAGGAGGCATGGTTTGGGCAGGCGACAACACCCGATGGATATATCCATACCATCTCAGGCGGACCATCGTTGGCTGGGTCAAGCCAGGCAGAAAGAAAAAGGTACGCGAGGGCAAGCCATCATGAGCCCTCGGTATTTAGCATCGCCCAAACCTCGCGGTCTCATGTAGGCTTGGCCTTCTCCTCCGAAGATGCCGAGGGGCTCCACATGCCACACTCTGACCCCTTGGTGGTGCACGCTCAAATGGGCTCGAAAATGGTGAAGCGAGTGCTGGTGGACACGGGATCCTCCGTGGACATCATGTACTACGGCGCATTCGAGCAGTTGGGCATCTCCGAAACATCCTTGAAGCCCTGCGCCGGGAAGCTCACCTCCTTCTCAGGGGACGAGGTCGATGTGGCAGGTCTCATAGACCTTTGGATGACGCTGGGCACCGGCTCCACAAGGAGGACCGAGATGGTGGAGTTCATGGTGGTACGCCGGCCTTCGGTGTGGAATGTTATCATCGGGAGGGTGTCCCTGATGAAATTTCAGGCAGTGGTGTCCATCTACCACCTCAAAATGAAATTCCCCATCGACGACGGGGTCGGGGAGGTAAAGGGCAACCAAGAAGAGGGCCGCGTTTGCTATGCGACCTCGGCAAAACGGAAGTGACCGGTGTTTATGGTGGAGTCCCCCGGCGAGGCCGGCCTCGAAGTCCGGGACTTCATGATCCCCACCCCTGAGGTAGAAAGAAGGGTGATATCCCCCTTCGAGAGTGAGTCCGAGAAGATCTACCTGGGAGAATGTCTCTCCGGGACGTCAGCAACGTCACTAGAAGCCTTGCTTGCTGGATCCCACGACGTGTTCGCCTAGACCGCGAAGGATCTCCGCGGAGTCCCGCGGACCGTGGCCCAACACTCCCTAAACGTCGATGTCACCACTCTCCCTGTGGTGCAGCGATGAAGAGTAATGAATGAGGAAAGGGCAAACACCGCAAATGACGAGGTGGCGAAACTGCTGGCCGCGGGGTTCATTCGCGAAGTCTAGTACCCCCGATGGTTGTCCAACGTCGTGCTGGTCAAAAAGGCCAGCGGAAAGTGGAGGATGTGCATGGACTTCAAGGATCTCAACAAAGCCTGTCCTAAAGACAGCTACCCCTTGCCCCTGATCGACAAGCTGGTCGACTCAACCGCATGTCACGGTGTATTGAGCTTCCTTGATGCGTACTCGGGATACAACCAAGTCCTGATGAGCCCGCGTGACGAGGAGGAGACGTCCTTCATCACCCAGCGAGGCACTTTTTGTTACAAGGTCATGCCGTTTGGTCTAAAGAATGCGGGGGCCACCTTTCAGCGCCTCGTCGACCGCATCTTTAAGAATCATTTGGGAAGGAATGTGTCGGCCTACATCGACGATATTGTGGTCCGGAGCAAGACCCCTGAAGAGCATCTGGTCGACCTCGCTGAGGTCTTCGCTACCCTCAGGCACAACCGCCTCAGCCTGAACCCCGAGAAGTGCGTCTTCGGCATATCGTCAGGGAAGTTCTTAGGCGTCAGGATCAGCGAGCGCGGGATCGACGTCAACCCCGCCAAGGTCGAGTCGATTCTCTCAATGAGGTCGTCGCGATCTCGAACTGAGGTGCAACGGCTCAACGGCGCCGTAAACTATTTGGGGAGGTTTTGCTCCCGCTTGGCGGACAAGTCTCTTCCCCTTTTCGCTGCTCTCAAGAAAAAGGATAAGTTCGTTTGGGATGAAGGCCTCGAGCTCGCTTTCTCTTAATTAAAGACCTTCTTGTCGAAGCTCCCCATGTTGTCCCCTCCAATGGCGGGCGAGGACTTGCAACTATATGTGGTAGTAAGTCCGGAGACGGTCAGCGCGGTGCTAACTAGAAAGGCCATGCACCCAGTCTACTTCGTGAGTTGCGTGCTCCAACCTGCGGAGCAGCGATACTCCCCAGCGGAGAAGATGGCACTGGCAGTGGTGACCACCGCAAGGCGCTTGCGCCCTTATTTCCACGCGCACCCCATACAGGTCCTCTCTGACCTCCCACTTCGGCAAATCCTACACCAGCCCGCCCTCTCCGGGCGAATGACGAAATGGGCAGTCGAGCTTTCCGAGTTCGACATCAGCTACCTCCCGAGGACTGTGATGAACGGGCAGGCCCTCGCCGATTTCATGGTGGAGGTCACCTTCCCCGAAACTGGCGCGAGCTCGGAAGAATGGAAGGTATTCGTTCATGGCTCACGATGTGACGCCGGTGGCCTTGGTGTACCGAGAGAAGGTTAAGGCCTTGGTGTCGTGCCTAGAAACCTTTGCGGTGGAATCCATCCTGCGAACCTCGAACACGATGGCGGATGCTCTCGCGAGGTTGGGCTCTGCCCTCCCCTTGGAGGTAGGGAATCGCGTAATGGTGGAAAGGAAACTCTCGCAGAGTGTAACCAACGAGGTTCTCTCCGTGACCACTGGGGACTGGAGGACCCCGATCACGCGATACGTGGAGAGCGGTGTCCTACCAGAGGACCCCGCGAAGGCTCGGAAATTAAAAATGCAGGCGGCGCGCTATTGCGTCATCCGTGGCTGTCTCTATCGCCGAGGCTACGCTGAGCCCAACCTGTTGTGTGTACCGACCGAGTCTACGGAGCATATCCTCTATGAGGCACACGATGGGGTCTGTGGCGGTCCCCCAGGGTGGCGATTCTTGGCACATAAAATCACCCATCTGGGGTACTTTTGGCCTACTCTCCGGCAAGACGCGAGGGCCTATGTCCAGCGATGTGACGGGTGTCAGAAGCACGGAAACCTCCAGCACGCCCCTACCTCGCGTCTTCGCTCCATCCACGCGCCATGCCCCTTCGCGATGTGGGGGATGGACATCCTCGGCCCCTTCCCCAAGGCTGTTGGCCAGGTGCGGTATATCTTGGTCATCGTCGACTATTTCACGAAGTGGGTCGATGCACAAGGAATGGCGAAGATCACGGGAGCAAAGGTCTGTGACTTCCTATGGAAGAACCTCGTCTGCCGCTTTGGCGTTCCCATGAGCATCATGACCGACCATGGCCCCCAATTCGACTGCGAAGAGACTAGGACCTTCTGCTCCGACCTGGGCATAAACCTCAAGTTTTCCTCCGTGGCCCACTCCCAGTCCAACGGCCAGTTGGAGAACGTCAACGCCCGCATCTTGACCGACCTAAAGAAGCGCCTAAGCGTGGCGCAGGGTCGCTGGGCGGAACTCCTCCCACTCGTCCTATGGACGTATCGCACAACCTCGTGTCGCACAACGGGAGAAACACCTTTCGCTCTAACCTACGCGGCGGAGGCACTAGTCCTAGTGGAAACCTTTGTCCCCTCGGCAAGAGTTTTTGAGTTCAACGAGAAAGAGAACGAGGCCAACCTTAAGGTCGAGCTGCTATTTAGGGACGAGCTGCGCGAGGTAGCTGACCTGCGCTCCAGAGAATACAATCGGCGCGTGGCGGTATATCACGACAAGAAGGTCAGACCTCAGTTCTTGGCCACGGGTAGCCTCGTTTTGAGGCGTACCGAAGGTGGCAAGTTGGACCCTAACTGGGAGGGGCCATATCTCCTCGGCGAGGAGGTAGCGCCCGAAGCTTTCAAGCTTAAAGACAAGGAGGGACGTACCCTGAGCAAAACATGGAACGCCGATCGGCTCAAAAAATATTATGTGTAAACCCTCTAAACTCCGCAATTCCCAACAAGCTTTATGAATGGTTGTGGAATTTTCAAATCTCTCTCAAAAATGAAAATCTCGTGTTTAAGTCCACCCCTCCTGTTTGAGCCAAAATTTACCAAAGGTAGAACCTTGGCTTAGATCGGGCCTTGATCGAATAAACTAAGAAGAATGCGAACGAATGTGTGTTTTTATTGATGTAGAAATCAGGAGAAATTGTATGAATGAAGCGTCCTTTTCCCCTAAGGGTTACATTGGCTTATATAGCCCTCTAGAACATATCCTATCTTAATCAAAGATACAATCTTATCCTTAACTAACAAATCTCGGTGTATTTCTATCTTATAATGAATACAACCTGGAGAAAAATCTATCTTGTAACAAACATATCTCGAATCCTCTCTCCTCTAACCGACTTATCTGATCCCGAAGATCTTTAGTAATCCTGTATGCGTCAGAGATTCTCTGTCTATGGCTCAACGCTTCGTCACCTAAAATCTGGGTCTAACAATACCCCTAAATGCAATTTCAAAATTTAAATTTAAATTTCGAAAATTGCATTTAAGCTTGATAGGACATTTCAGAGATCGCCTTGGAAGACGGGATCTTCTTCTGCCGTTTCTCTTTAATGACCCAAGAAGCTCTTTGTTGTTTACATCATTATCTAGCCCACGCCTTCTTTCCTTCTCAATCCCTGCTTTCGTCTTCTCAGGTAACACTTCTTCTTCCTCGTTTATAGCTTTTTTCTGCTTCCATCTCCATGGCCAAAACTCCAACTTTCGTTTCTTCTTCTTCCCTGGGTCCCCAAGATCTTCACCGCTGCGATATGACGTCGGAGGAGATCGCCGACTGGATCTCCTTCGGTGGCTTTCCAGAGGGGACCCGTTTCCACGCCCCGACTGTCGAATTCATTGATTGGGTTCGGCTAGGGTGGATCTGCTTTCTCGATTACCCCTTCTCTTTAGGTTTAAAGTTTCCTTTCTCCCCTTTCATTCGGGAATTCATTCAAACCCTAAAAGTTTCTCCATGCCAAATTCTTCCGACCACTTGGCGCACCCTTGCTCGAATCGATGAGCTTGCCACAGAGAGGGGTTTGGAGATGACCATGGGAGAACTTCTCTTGGCATATAAAATCGTTCCTCAGAGGGCGGGTCGCATCACTTTGCATGCTAGGGACACACAAAAACCCCTTATTCCCAAACTGCAAATTTCCTCCCGGAGCTGGCAATCCCGATTCTTCTTTGTCGAAAAAGCGTCTTTAGGCGATCTTGATGATGGAGTGAAAGACGTCTTTCGAGATGAATGGAACACATCTCGTAAGACGATCTGATCTTCTTTATTAAACCTCTTTTCTGCATATTCTGGTCTTCCTGTTTTTATATCTGTCTTTCTTGTGCAGTACCAGTGGGAATCAACTCCAAGAGCACGGATACGGGTGTGTGTCGGCGCTTGCTAAAGATCAAGCCTGAAAAGAGAAAGCCCAAGAAGATCTGTCCTGACCCAGCGGGTAGTGGTGAAGACGAAGAATCTCCAGGATCCGACGAAGACAAAACTGAAACAAAAGTCACTCCCTTGTCCTCTGACATGATGAGTTCCTCCAAGAAGAAATCTGGTTGGTTGCTCCTTCTTCTACTTTTCATGTTTAATTTCTTAAAAATTACTTTTAAATCCATGTCTTCTTTTCTCAATGTGACTAAAAAAACTCCCCCAGGCGCTATCGTGGATACCTCTGCCGCAGCAATGGTTGGACGGCTGAGATCCGGCGGGGTCAGGCTTCCCTTGTCTCCTCCTCCCAGCTCCGAGACCAAAAAATCTCTCTCGTTGAAGCGGAAAAGGGTCGACGATTCTCCAACCTCACAAGTTGCCAAGAAAGCGGAGCCAAAAATCTCCTCAGCACTTTTGGGGACACCTTGCTCCCGAACGTGAAGATGGACTTCCAAGCCCTCACCCTTGACACTGCGTTCAACCACGTGGGTGCGACGCTAAGAGTGGTAAGCTGGCTTAACCGAGCCTTTAGACATTCGCTGTCATTTCTTTGGCAATTCTTTGACACTTTTCTGCCTTTTTCCTGATTTATATTGCTCTTTTAATTTCGCAGGCCTTCCAGGAACTGATGGCCACTAACGTCCGTTGTCAGGAGGAAATGAGGGCGTTGGAGTAAAAAGAGAAGCAGGCGAGGGATTTGGCTGCTTCGTTGGACAAGAAAGTCGGCCAACTCCAATCGTCGGTGGAGGATCTTCAAACTGAAAAGGCATCACTCGAGGCGAAGGTGTCGGAGGCGGAGAAGGAGATTGAAGGCTTTTCTCAGGTGGTGGTAAACGTGGCAGCGTATTACACGATGAAATCTCAAGTGGAGCTGCTGTAAGACTTCACGGATGGGAAGAGCGCCAAATGGGACTTGAAGACGCAACTGGAGGTCCTGGAGGCATACTACCCTGCTGGCCATCCCCCTCCTGGCAAAGAATACCTGGTGGCTGAAGACTAGGAGGACGATGTGAGCTCCCCGAACAAGGAAAAACGTCAAGACGACGATGATGGGGGCCTGTCCAGCAAGGAAGGTGATGGCGAGAAGGACAAGGAGGAGCCCTCGACCCCAGCTGGCGAACAGTAAGCTCCTGATGTGCCTCTCTTCGATTTCTTTAGAAGTACTCTTTTTTTCTATTTTTGATGGATGATTGTCAGGATACTTTGGTAATCTTATGGCCTGGGGCCTAAAACTCATATGGCGTCTGATTTTGAATGGTTTTGACGCCCTCTGAATGGCGCGATATTATTTTATTTGCTTGTTTGTCTGTATTTGGAAATTTGCGTAGTATATTAGCATAGGGAGATTCTTGGAGAATCTCCATGAATGTGTTGCCCGCAAGTGGGGTATGCGTTAGGTTTTAGCATTTTAAGAAGGAGTTTTAGTGCTCCTCTCGTTAGCGACTTACTGTGAGCCCTGCGTAGGATCACGTTTTGCGCGTTGAGTGCTTAAATTTTTTGCAAAGGGGCCGTGTGTAGTTTGTTACGATTAGGCTGCCTTTGGCCATTGCCAAGGGTCATTAAGAGTTGACGTGTTCTTGGGCAATGGATCCTTAGATTAGGATGTAGTGTCATCGCGGCGTCCCGCGCATATGGCCTGGGTTATATGCTATAGCTTTCCCCTACCCGTACTAATCGGATGTTTTGTTAAATTGGAATTAGATAGGGGGTAACCAACTTATGGGTTACTTCGTCGACGTTGTATTCGTGACGACTTCGCCATTTCTAGGCGGTATTACCATGTGTCTTAACAGTGGTATTTAGTGTATGTGACGCGTCTCATGTTGTATGTAACTTTGAATAGCGTATGGGTAACCATCTTATGGGTTACTTCATCAACGTTGTGTGCGTGATGACTTCGTCGTTTTTAGACGGTATAACCATGTGTTTCAACAGTGGTTTTTCTTTGACGCGTTTCATGTCGTATGATTAGCGTGTGTTTGCGTTTTTGAGCAATAAGAGAGAGTGCAAGATTGGGAGAACAATTTTCTCGCAAGTTATTATGCAAAGATGTGTGAAAACAAACTTGATGAACTAGGAATTTTTTGAAACTTTGTTCGACAGTGTGGGCGAGTGCCCTAAGTCGTTTATTCGAAAAAGCCAAAAATTGCCTAAAGATTCTCTAAGCTAGAGCTAAGAAATGTCTAGAAATAAATCATGATAATGAATTAATTTAGAAATAGTACTTTTTCAAATGGGTCGCATTCCAGCTTCGTGGTACCGCTTGTCCGTCTCTGGATTCTAGCTGGTAAGCTCCATTTCCCGCGACTTTAGTGATTTTGTATGGTCCTTCCCAAGTGGGTGCTAACTTGCCAGCGTTCGCTTCTGCGGTATTCTGGAAAACCTTTCTCAATACCCAGTCTCCGAGCTGAAAACTTTTCACTCGAACATTTTTATTGTAGCTCCTAGCCACTTGTTGTTGGTACCTCGTGATCCGAGCATGGGCTGCCTCTCTGAGTTCCTGGATAGTATCCAGATTTGCTTCCAACTCACGTTCGTTGCTCTCTGAGGTGGCGAGTCCGTACCTTGCGGTTGGGACTAGGATTTTGGCTGGGATAACAGCCTCGCAGCCATGTACCAATGAGAATGGAGTTTGTCCGGTGGCCCCCTTTGGGGTGGTGCGATCGGCCCAGAGCACGTAGGGTAGTTCCTCGGCCCACTTTCCTTTGGATTTTATCAGCCGCTTCTTTAGGTTATTGATGATTACCTTGTTGCTAGCTTCAGCCTGTCCGTTAGCTTGCGGGTATCTGGGAGTAGACATGACTAAATCAATGTTCCACTGTTTACAAAAGTCACACATCTTCTTGCTTATAAATTGTGACCCATTGTCGCAAGTAATCTCCGCGGGGACCCCAAACCTGCTCAAGATGTTGCGTTGGATGAATGAAATTACTTGCTTGTCTTTGATCTCCCGGAAGGCTTCAGCTTCAATCCATTTAGAAAAGTAGTCTGTCATGGCGAGGAAAAACACCTTTTGCCCTGTAGACGGGGGTAACTTGCCAACGATGTCCATCCCCCATCGCATAAATGGCCAGGGAGTGATGGATGGATGGAGAATCTCTGGCGGATGATGTGGGACTGGTGCGTGCCGCTGGCATGCCTCGCATGATTGAGCATACTTGGTGGCATCTTGGCGAATGGTGGGCCAATACCACCCCTGCCTTAGGATTTTGTTAGCAAGATTGCGACCCCCAGTATGATTACCGCAATCTCCGCTGTGTACATCGCGCATGATTTTCTCAGCCTCTTCTTTTTCTACGCATCGCTGTAGGAAGCCTGCCGCTGATTTGTGGAAGAGGATCCCTTTTAAGATGGCGAACCGCGTTGCCTTTGACCTTAAAGCTTTGGCTTCTATCTTGTCTTTGGGTACTTCGCCGTGAAGGAACCAATCAAGTTATGGCCTGGTCCAGCGGTCGTCCGAACTGACCCCCGGACTGGTGGATGTTTGGAGAATATCTGGGGCGAGCTGCTCTGGTGGTGGTTCAGCAGCCTGTGTCACCGATGTTTCTGTTATAGTCGACTGTAATAAGTGGACTAACGGTATGTTATCATATTCCCTGGGGTCTAGGGTGGATCCTAGACCGGCTAGGGAATCGGCCGGTGCATTTTAATCCCGAGGAATTTGTTCGAATTTTATTTGCTCAAAATTCTCGGATAGTGTTTTAACCACATTGAGGTAGCTAGCCATCCTGTCATCTTTGGCATCGAAAATGCCTAGGATCTGATTGATGATGAGTAAGGAATCAGCGCGTACCTTGATTTTCTTGATGGATAGGTCTTTAGCCAATTCTAACCCAAAGATGAGAGCTTCATACTCCGACTCATTGTTAGTAGCTTCGAAGTTGCATCTGACTGCCTGAGCTATCGTTTCCCCCCTTGCCGACTTTAGCACGACACCGAGCCCTGCTCCTCTTGTGTTTGAGGCTCCACCGGTGTTTAGTATCCATTCTTCCTCAGGTTCGTCGAGGGATGTGGTCAAGACCTCCTCTTTAGCGCTTTCTTCAAGAGTCGGGGTGAAGTCGGCAACGAAGTCGGCCAGTACTTGTGACTTGATTGCTTTTCGAGGTTCATATCTGACGTCGTACCCGCTTAGGTGGATTGCCCACTTTGCCATCCTTCTTGAGAATTCTGGTTTTTGCATGATCTGTCGGAGGGGGTAGTTCGTCAGGACGATGATAGTGTATGACTCGAAGTATGGTCGGAGTTTATTCGAGCACATCACGACCGCCAGGACCAGTTTTTCCGTTGGAGAGTAGCGCGTCACGACCGCCAGGTCGGAGATTGTACCCCGAAGATGCACTTTTGGGGATTCAGCTTCATGTTGTATTCTTCGAGGACCTTGAACGCTTCTTCTAAGTGCCCCTTATGTAGGGAAGCGCTTGTACTCTTTACCACCATATCGTCGATATACACCTCCATTGTTTTGCCAATGTGGTCGCGAAACATCCGGTTGACTAATCTTTGGTAAGTAGCCCCGGCGTTTCTCAAGCCGAAGGGCATTACGCGATAGCAATACGTTCCCTGCCCTGTGATAAAGGAGGTTTTCTCTTGATCTTCCGGTTCCATCTGGATCTGGTGATAACCGCTGAATGCATCCATGAAGGTAAGGAGTTCGTGACCCGCGGTTGCATCCACCATTGTGTCTATATGGGGGAGAGAGAAAGAATCCTTAGGGCACGCTTTGTTGAGGTCGGTGAAGTCCACGCAAACTCTCCACTTCCCGTTCTTCTTAGGCACCACGACTACGTTAGCTAGCCAATCGGGGTACTTTACTTCTCTGATTTTTCCGGTGTCTAGTAATTTTTTGACCTCTTCATCGACCGCTTGTATTCGCTCCGGGGCGAACTTTCGTCTCTTTTGCCTGACTGGAGGATGTTCAGGATCTACGTTGGGTTTGTGTGTGATGATGGAAGGGTCTATTCCAGTCATGTCTTCGTGACTCCAAGCGAAGCAGCTCTTGTGACTTTTCAGGAATGTTACCAATTCTTCTCTGACTAGTGGCTCTAGATTTTCCCCGATCTTGACGACCTTTCCTTCCTCTAAGGTCACCTCCTCCGCTTTTTCTCCGTCTTCAGTTCGTTCCGGCAGAGGAGTGACGTTCTGTAATTGCTATGCCTCAGGTCTCAGAGTGGTTGGCTTGAGGGCTGCCTTATAACACTCCCTAGCCAACCTCTGTTCCCCGCGAATTTCGTCTATTCCCCATGGTGTTGGAAATTTCACCGTTTGGTGGTAGGTGGATGCTACTGCTTTCATGTCGTGTAACCATGGTCGTCCCAAGATTACGTTGTAGCATGAAGGGCAGTCCATTACGAGGAAATTGACTTGCATATTTATGCCTTTGGTGAAGGTTGGGATGGCGATGTCGCCCATAGTGTGCTTGACCTCACCGCTGAATCCTACTAAGGGCACCGGGTGCTTATGAATGTCGTTTTCAGACAAACCCATCTCTTTCAGGGCGGTTAGGGTCATGAGATTCGTGGAGCTCCCTGTATCGATCAGTACCCTTTTCATCAACACGTTCCCAATGTGCAGGGATATTACAAGACCATCGTGATGCGGTTCGGAGGTGTTTTCTGCATCGGTGTCGTCGAACACGATGGCTTGTCCTGGAGATTCTCTGGCGCGGTGTCTTGATGACGGTGGTCGATTGAAGCTGCTTTCTCTTGCGTGGCGTTTTGCTGCCGAGTATGATAGTCCACAGATGCTTGACCCTCCGGATATCACATTGACCACTCTGTCAGGTGTTGGAGGATTTCGCGTTTCTCGGTGCTCGGGTTGGAGATTCTCCAGCAAACCTTTGGGTACTCGAGCATCTGGAGCCACGTCTTTTATCCTTCCTTCCGCGACTAGGCGGGCCAATTCTTTTCGGAGCATAAGGCAATCTCGCGTCCAGTGTTCGTGATACTCGTGGTAATCGCACCACTTAGATGTGTCCCCCCCGGGTGGGGAGTCCTGTCTTTTCTTGGCCACCTCACGAGTTCTCCTTGTTTCGCCATGTTCCGGAGCAGCTTTTCCGTAAATAATTTGAGTTTGAAGGAGTCGAGTGAGGGCGGCATGGGTTCTCGCTCCTTTTCATTCGTCCATCGTGCCTTGGCCACGTTGACCTGCCCTGAGGTAGGCCGTGAGTAAGGATGAGCGCGTCGGTCTCTCCTCTGATCTGTTGAACCTCGCCGGCTGTCAACGGGTCCCTTTCTCTCGGTTTTCTCCGTCTCTGAAGATCTCTTCCTCAGGGACCTATCTTCTTCCAACCGGACGTGTGCCAAAGCCCTGGGTTTACTTCTTCGAACGTAGCACAAGGGTGCTTAGTTAGTTCCTTGTACAGGCCGCCATCGGGGGTGACCCTGTTAGACCCAGAAATAATCCAAGCAGGAGGCAGCCCATTACCAGGGAAGGCCTAATGCCTTGCAGATACAAGCTATTGTTCGACCCAGATTTTAGGCAAAGACGCGTCGACCCATAGACAGAGAATCTCCAACGCACACAGAATTACGGAAGATCTTCGGGATTGGCTAAGTCGGTTGGAGGAGAGAGGGTCCGAGATATGTTTGTTACAAGATAGATTCTTCTCCAGATTTTATTCATTATAAGATAGAAATAAGTAGATTTGTTAGTTAGAGATAAGATTATATCTTTATTTAAGATAAGATATGCCTCGAGGGGGCTATATAAGTGGATGTAACCCTTAGGGAAAAGGACGCTTGATTCGCACTATTTCTTCTGATCTCTATATCAATAAAAACACATTCTCTTTCATATTCTTCTCAGTTTATTCGATCAAGGCCCGATTTAGGCCAAGGTTCTACCTTTTGTAAATTTTGGCTCAAATAGACCCCTTGCCTGAATGCTTCTACTGCGGTCGTCACATCGCAAGATGGGATGGAGATCTTCTCATGATTGAAGCGATCCAAGAATTCTCTGGTAGTTTCTTGGTTCCGTTGGCGGATCCGGTAGAGGTCGCTGGATTGCTTCTCAAATTTGCGGCTGCTGGCGAATTGAGACCGGAAAGTGTCCGAGAGGTCTGCGAAGGACCTAATGCTTCCACGTGGGAGGTTGATAAACCAAGTTAGTGCCGGACCCGTTAAGGTTGTGCCGAAACCCTTGCACATCACCGCCTCTTTGGAATGGGATGGGACCGCACTCGTCATCATCTTTTGTTTGTATATGGCCACGTGCTCGTTAGGGTCCGTAGTCCCGTTGTACGTGGGCATGCTTGGTACAGAGAACTTTTTTGGAATCTCTACTCGGGCGATTCGACGAGAGAACGGAGATTCGTCAAACCCGTCGGGTGCTTCAGGCTCCAAAGGTTGGAAACCTCGGCTTCCCTTCCGGAGTTGGTCAGCGATGACGCTTATTTGTTCGGTCACCTTTCTTCGGATGGCTGCGTCTAAATCGATTGGCTCGCGCCGTTCTCGATCTTCCCCATCGGTGCCATCATCTTCGATCCAGACTTCTTGAGATGGCGCTCGGGGTTGATTAGCCGCTGACCGGAGATTGATTGGAGGATTATTGTCGTGGAAGACTTCCTCGTGGCGGGCTCGTCCCATGGGCTCCGGAGTCGCATCTCGTTGTGCGGGTGCCTTGTCTCGGGGGTCCGGCTTTGTACCCTTTCCAGAGGTTCCTTCTCCAACGTTGAAATCCAGCATTCTTATTATTCCGTCAGTGCGTCGGGTGACGCGTAGGGAGCGACGCCCCGTAGCCAAGACTTCATATTGTTGCTTGAGTTGGCTGTTTTCGGCGGTGAGGCGTTCTACATGTGCATCATAAAAGCTTTTCTGGTCGCTCAACGCCTTTGGGAGAAATTCCATGCGCTGTCTGAGGTCCGTCATCTCCTCCTCCTGAGACCGAGCGCCCTGGTTTTCAAGATTTTGGTCGTCTCTGACGACCGGAAACTTAGGACTTCCTTCGCCGTTTTCAAACATCGTGTTCCTCTATTCGGAAGGAAGTAGAATGGTGATTCTTCTGATGGTTGTATCGATCACCGCCCCACGGTGGGCGCCAAATTGTTTGAGCCAAAATTTACCAAAGGTAGAACCTTGGCTTAGATCGGGCCTTGATCGAATGAACTAAGAAGAATGCGAACGAATGTGTGTTTTTATTGATGTAGAAATCAGGAGAAATTGTATGAATGAAGCGTCCTTTTCCCCTAAGGGTTACATTGGCTTATATAGCCCTCTAGAGCATATCCTATCTTAATCAAAAATACAATCTTATCCTTAACTAACAAATCTCGGTGTATTTCTATCTTATAATGAATACAACCTGGAGAAAAATCTATCTTGTAACAAACATATCTCGAATCCTCTCTCCTCTAACCGACTTATCTGAGCCCGAAGATCTTCCGTAATCCTGTATGCGTCAGAGATTCTCTGT
Organism: Fallopia convolvulus; assembly: GCA_964016875.1. NCBI lineage: Eukaryota > Viridiplantae > Streptophyta > Magnoliopsida > Caryophyllales > Polygonaceae > Fallopia > Fallopia convolvulus. The sequence goes on from OZ024721.1 coordinate 38,804,219, forward strand.
CTATGGCTCAACGCTTCGTCACCTAAAATCTGGGTCTAACACCTCCCTTCCCGCTTGGGGTTGGAGAACCTAGTGTTTAAGTCCACCCCTCGCTTCCCGCTTGGGGTTGGAGAACCTCGTGTTTAAGTCCACCCCTCGCTTCCCGCTTGGGGTTGGAGAACCTCGTGTTTAAGTCCACCCCTCGCTTCCCGCTTGGGGTTGGAGAATCTCGTGTTTAAATCCACCCCTCGCTTTCCGATTGGGGTTGGAGAACCTCGTGTTTAAGCCCACCCCTCGCTTCCCGCTTGGGGTTGGAGAATCTCGTGTTTAAGTCCACCCCTCGCTTCCCGCTTGGGGTTGGAGAACCTCGTGTTTAAATCCACCCCTTGCTTCCCGCTTGGGATTGGAGAACCTTGTGTTTAAGTCCACCCCTCGCTTCCCGCTTGGGGTTGGAGAATCTCGTGTTTAAATCCACCCCTCGCTTCCCGCTGGGGTTGGAGAACCTCGTGTTAAGTCCACCCCTCGCTTCCCGCTTGGGGTTGAAGAATCTCGTGTTTAAGTCCACCCCTCGCTTCCCACTTGGGGTTGGAGAACCTCGTGTTTAAATCCACCCCTCGCTTCCCGCTTGGGGTTGGAGAACCTCGTGTTTAAGTCCACCCCTCGCTTCCTGCTTGGGGTTGGAGGACCTCATGTTTAAGTCCACCCCTCGCTTCCCGCTTGGGGTTGGAGAACCTCGTGTTTAAGTCCACCTGGAGAATCTCGTGTTTAAGTCCACCCCTCGCTTCCCGCTTGGGGTTAGAGAACCTCGTGTTTAAGAGCCTCGGGCTTATATCCACCCCTCGCTTCCCGCTTGGGGTTGGAAACAAAAAGACATCATGCAAGGTCCGAGCGAGACTCGTGATCTTGGCATAATAACCATCATGCAAGGTCCGAGCGAGGCTCGTGGTCTCTGCGTTAGTTTTTAATTTTTAAATATTCACATTATTTTATTTCTATAACATTTACATAATTTATTTTAACACTATATTGATCTGTTCATTAAATGACACCGGGGGTGCGGCGTCGGCCTCGCGCCGGCTTAAAAGAGAGATGAGTTAGGTCTGAGCAGAAGAATCTCAGCCCCATCATGCGAGATCCAAGCAAAGCTCGCGATCTTGGCATAATAATCGTCATGCGATATACAAGCGAGGCTCGGGATCTCGACATAAGAGCAAGCACCCGATGTGTCCCAAAGGTGCCACAAGTATTGTGACACTCGGGCCATGGGGTTGGATCGGGATATCTACACAAATAAATTAAAGCAAGAAACACAAACACAACCATAAGACGAGAAAAAAAAGTTGCATAAAATACGGCCACAAGGGCCGAAGTATTTGATTACAGACCTCGGCGGGGCCACCAAAATAGCAGAAATAAAAAAACATTAAAAGGTCAGAGGCATCCTTCATTCTTTCGGGGCGACGGTCGTGGGTTCTTCCGGGGCCTCGGCGGTGGGTTCCGTGGGAGCTTGAG